>JBBPBX010001234.1:43711-70362 GCA_038048925.1 Garcialebias charrua | reverse complement strand
CTGTTGGACACAACGCCGTTCAGCAGCAGCTCAGCGACCGTCGCCAACACAAACACTGTCTGCAGCTCGCAGTGTTGCACATGTGGAGCTAACATCTGGTGCGGTAGTAGCTGAGAGTCATCCACAGCACAAACACTGATCACTAATTTTAAAACTAACTTTAAAAAGGAAAGCCCTGGTTGATGAAGACTTTTGCCTTTTTCTTTATTCTCCTAATTAATATTGTTAACATTTGACGAAGCATTTGTTAACAATATTAATTAGGAGAATAAAGAAAAGGGCAAAAGTCTTCATCAACCAGGGCTTTAAAAAAAAAAAAGAAAAAAAAAAGTTAACATTTGACGAAGCATTGGGAGTGGTGGTGCAGAGGTTAAGAAGATGAGCTTGAAGAAGATCGCCGGTTCAAGCCCCGGTGACAACATTTAAAAAAAATGTGGGTGGGATAAGTGAAGCAGTCACACCAGTCTCCACCCTCATCTGCCCCACTCTGGGCCCTTGAGCAAGGCACTTAACCCACACCATCTGCTCCCCCGGGAACCCTAGATATCAGCTCTCTGCTCCACACAGAGGGCTGTGGTAGCTCGGTGGTCTGTGGTTGTGTCAGGATGGAAGAGCATCCGGCGTAAAAACAATTGCCAAGTCTTCGTGTGACTAGTTCGCTGTGGCGACCTCTGAGAAGGGAGAAGCCGAAAGAAGAAAAAACAACAACATTTGACAAGGCATCACAAAAATGACCAGACTATCCCTTTAATTCCAACATCCTTTAGCTACAAGACGCTAAAGGCGCTAACATGCTAATGTGTCAACGTTTGGAAAACGGCTCTTGTCAAATTATTATTTCATGTAAGTCAAACTGTTACTAAACCACAAACAAACAAACAAACAAACAAACAAACAAACAAACAAACAAACAAACAAACAAACAAACAAACAAACAGTCTTCTGACATGGGTCAACCACTGAAAACTGAATAAAGAAGTATATGAATGAAGGATGCGCGCTGGCAAAGCCCGGGAACCGGAGCGCATTTCGCCTCGCGCCATCTGTGGAGCTCCGCGGTCATGACGTCACTCCTCTCCGGGGGGTGGAGTCACAGAGGGGGAGGGGGTCGAGAGACCTCCGGGAGGAGCAGGAGAGAGAGAAGACTGGGAGCAGGGGGAGGTGAAGCAGCTACAGCTAACTAGCCATGTTGTCCCCTCCGCGGCTCCCGTGTGACTGCTAGCGGGCCGCCCTGGACTCCCTAACCGCCCTGAGGTGCATCATGCCCGGCTGGAAGAAGAACATTCCGGCCTGTCTCCAGCCGGACCAGGAAGGAGGTAAGACCCGAGCCGGACCGAACCGTGCAGGTCCAACCGACTGACCGGTCTGTCCCCGTGACTGCGCGTGTACATCAATTTCATTCATTCATTCAACCTTTATTTATACAGGCTAGCCTCGTTGAGCCAAGTTATCGATGTCTCGCGTGGACACGGTTCTGATTTTAAACGAGTGAAAGTTGATACCGCGTGTGTGCGCGCTCATCTCACGGTTGACGGTTCAGTGATTCTTTTTTTTCCGCTACGTTGTGCGTGGACGTGCGCGTGGTGGTGACGGTATTCACGGGTGACCGGTCAACCGGCGGCCCTGCCCCGCGGCGTGTCCGTGTTCCGAGCCCCACTCCCCGGGCTGCGGGTGGTCCAGCTCCCGCTGAGAGGAGGCGGAGGAGCCGCGCACTGACCGGAGAGCCGGTTCACCGCTCCGGTAACCCACAAACTGATCCGTTCCTCTCAGAGGACAAATACATATATTTGTGTTTCACTCAACAGTTAGTGTTTTCTGTGTTTTAGCTCCTAATTTTAGCTGTTTAGTCAATAAACTTCTTTTGAAAACGTTTCATGAACATTTATCTCCATCAGCTTCTTCTTCTTCTTTCGGCTTTTCCCTTTTAGAGGGTCACCTCAGCGAGTCATCCTCCTCCACCTCACTCTGTCCTCTGCATCCTCTGTCCTCACTCCAACTACCTTCATGTCCTCTCTAACTGCATCCATATATCTCCTCTTTGTCTTTTTCCTGGCAGCTGCATTTCTAACATCCTTCTACCAATATACCCACTGTCCCTCCTCTGGACATGTCCAAACCATCTCAGTCTGGCCTCCCTAACTTTATCTCCCAGTTGTTCAACATGTGCTGTACCTCTGATGATCTCATTCCTGATCTTATCCATCCTTGTCACTCCTAAGGAGAACCTCAGCATCTTCATTTCTGCTACTTCCAGTTCTTTCTCCTGTCTTTTTGTCCATGTCTCTGTCTCCAGACCATACAACATAGCTGGTCTCACCACTGTCTTGTAAACTTTTCCTTTGACCTTTGCTGACACCTTTTTGTCACAAATCACTCCTGAAACTTTTCTCCATCCACTCCATCCTGCCTGGACTCTCTTCTTCACCTCTTTACCACATTCCCCATTTTCCTGGACAGTGGACCCCAAGTACTTGAAGTCCTGCACCTTTGTGACCTCTGCTCCTTGTAGCCTCACTGTTCCACTGGCCTCCCTCTCATTCACACACATGTACTCTGTCTTACTACGACTGACTTTCATTCCTCTTCTTTCAAGTGCATACCTCCACCTCTCCAAGTTCTCTTCCACCTGTTCCCTGTTCTCACCACATATCACAATGTCATCTGCAAACATCATAGTCCATGGGGATTCCTGCCTGACCTCATATGTTAGTCGGTCCATTTATCTCCATCAGCTGTTAGTCTGAAAACAAATCTACATGTTTTTCTTGTAAAATTCAGTTTTCAACTGGGTTAAGTTAAAGGGGACCAAATGTAGGATATATAATTTTTTGTGGTTTATCTGTGGGCTATCCAGACCATTTTCAGTCAATTTTATACACAAAATAATGCTTAGATTAAAAAATATCCCCTTTCTAATTCTGCCAAATTTCACTTCCGTTCTAAACGACCGGTTTATGAATAATGAGGTCTGAAAGCCACGCCCTACAAAGACCTATTTACATTAACTACGCCCTCTGCAACAGCCAGTATCTCTAATATGTTGTTATTTTAAAATTAGCTCTTTTTTATTACTCATTTGACTTACTGTTAGTGCTAGTAGCTTAAGATAACTTACCAAAAGCCCTCTGCGCGCGCCGCCATTTGCAGCTCCTTTTTTTAGCATTAGCTCCGAGGCTAATGATAGCTTTTCCTCCTCGGAGCGGGCGGTGTGCTCCGCTCGTTGCATGCGGCGCTTGTTGGAGCGTGCTTCAGTCCACACACAAAGTTCACAGAATGTCTCCAGTTAATTTATCCGCATGAGGCAACTTTTGACCGGACCCCCGGACCTCAAAAGTCATTAGCTCCCAACAACTCCCGCACGCAGATGGTGTCTTCGCCGGCGGTCTGCAAAACAAAAGGCTTAAAAAAAAAAAAAAAAAAAAAAAAATCCGCGACCGTGACGCGAACCCGTGTCCTTCGGATGACGAGTCCGGTTCATTACCTCTGGGCCAACCGTGCAGTTGTGCAAAAATAGTCTTTCATCGTATAAGAAATAATCACAACCACCTACATTTAGAACGCTGAAGTTTTGATTAGATTTTGATGAAGTGAAAGGTATTCTTAAAATAAATAAGTTGCTAATCTGAAAATATATCGATCAGTGGTGCTTGATGGTACAGACTGTCGCCCCGCGAGAGAGTGTGTGTGTGCACAGTTTTCTGCCGGCTGCGCGTTGGGAGCGATATTACACTAAAAATTGAACTAAAACGTAAAAATAACAATTATAAAGTATTATTATGTCGATGTATATATCTAGTCTCACCCCGATTTCTCCGAAACAAAAGGCTTTAAAAAAAAGGGGGAAAAAAAAGATGCCGTTGACGGGACGCGATCTCCGCTCTCCTGCGTGGCGGTCAAGTGTCGTAACCGCTCAACCAAACTGACAGTTGTGCAACAGTAGTCCTTCATCATATAAGAAACAAGTGCAAACCGCTAGAGTGTGTGTGCACAGTTTCAACGAGACAGAGTTCATTCAAACAAGGTAATAAAACATTCTGGTTTTACTCGAGATGTGCTGCATGGCTGGAGCAGGGCAAACCCCTAGCCCCCCATGGGCTAAATAAATGAATAAATGACCGCCAGGTCAGCTCCTAACCGCTAGGCAACCGTGACATCTTTTATACTCAAGTGGGTGGAGCATCACCAGGGGTTGCTAGGTGAGGGGCTGGACTCAGGTTTGAGGTGATTGGCTACGGTTTGTGACGTCACAAACCGCAGGAAGTGTGAAACGGAGCGTTTTTAATCACAGACAAACAAATCTACTTAGAGTAAATAAACCACTGGGTGCATTTTTTTGGCACAAGGACTGTTTTTTTATGAAGTAAATACCCAAAGTTTAGTAAAAAAACATTAAAAAGTGAATTTTGCATGTGTGGTCCCCTTTAAAACAAGTAGAAAAGTAGCCAAATAACTCATTTGAAGCTAAAGAAAAAGCTCAATCTTCCAGGCAGATAAATCACACACACAAAAAAAAGGTTAAATCATTTCATCTGGACAAGTTAATAATTAAAACTAGCAAGCCCTGGAGAAAAAGATATTAATTGCTACATATCTAAAAGCTAAAATTAGCACCAAAAGCTGAAACTGGGTAAACTGTAGCTAAAATCTAAATTTGGTAACAACTATATTTAAAAGCTTAAATTTGCTCCACTTAAAATGGTGCTGCTGCTGTTCAGCGTATTAGTGTTTAGCATATTTCATAGTTTATATCTTACATCCTTATTACTGTTTCCTTTTACAATTTATATTTTTGTTGTTGTTGGTTGTAACTGGGACCCTATGTACCGGTACACAGTTTCATTCCACCTCTTGTACCACACGTGATGAGAATTATAATAGAACCTACTTGAACTTGAAAAGCTAAAATGCGCTCGACAGTAGCTAAAGGCTAAAAGCATCCAAACTGTGCGTAGAAGCTAAATTTAGCAAACCACAGAGAAAAGTTGAACATGGGTGGTACTGATGGTGAAACCCGTTTGGGTCTCCAGCTCTTCTCAGCAGAACCTTCTTGAACGGGTCACAATCTTTCTGCATCGCCGCTCAACATGGAGGATTTTAAAGTGTTTGCTTCTTTTTCCTGCAGTCGTCACATCAAAACGTAGATATTTGTGATGCAGAGCGTGCACCCTGCCTCTCCAGAGCTCATCGTCTCCGGCAAACAACGTAAAACGTGTCTCGAAACGTTAGCTCTTTGTTTCTGAACATTGGGCCTCATGCACGAACCATTCGTACGCACAGATTTGTGCTTATACTGTGCGTACGAGTGATTTAGGATCATTTGTGTCATCCAACAATGTTTTCGTATCCTACGAATTTATTCAGATACGAACAAAATCTACGAGTGGTCCGGACCTGTCGTATATTTTAGGAGCGTCAGTCTGCTGTCATCCAGACGGATCTTCTCCACGAATAACTTCATATTTCGTTATTTAGAAAATATTTAGAGTTTAAAAAAATCACGCACCATAATTATTCTTGACAATAGGTTATTCTGTTTGAATTAGAATTATAATTTTAAGTTTAATTTGTCTGGTGTGTCGCGCAGGCTTCAGTGAGTCGTGCGCTCCTTGGTCATCAAAGCCGCTCCTCATATTAACACCCAGGTACATAAAATTCCCATACACCGCCGCAGAACAAGTACGAATTAAGACTGATCTTGTGTCAAACACCATCGGAGCAATAGATTATTATATCTGATTCGAAATATAACCTGCAGAATGTGGTGGTTGCGCGCTGACCAGGAGGTGCGCGCTGACCAGGAGGTGCGCGCTGACCAGGAGGTGCGCGCATCATTTGTGCTGCAAAACATGTTGGCACGCGTCTTGCAGCGTGGCATTTACAGTATTGTCCATCCATCTCGCAGACTGATCTCCTCCTGTCCGTGCTGCGGCGAGACGTTTGTTTGAAGCCATTTTCAGATCAAACCATTTATTCTTGATTTCTGATACTGTACGACCCACGGGACACACAGCATGCACTACAATATTAATATGAAGTTAACTGTAGTTTAGAGACAATTTAAAATGCTTCTGTTGAAAAACACATCCGACACTTGCGGGGGGTGGGGGGGTAGCGGTGCGCTACAGCTCTTCTGAATAAGTGAAACTATAATGTAACACAGTACACTGAAATTAGAGATATTTGACCATCCGACACTTGCGGGGGGCAGCGGTGCGCCACAGCTCTTCTGAATAAGTGAAACTACACAGTTGTTTACAAACTTTACACTAACATTAAAGATATTTGACCATCCGACACCTGCAGGGGGGGGGGTCGCCACAGCGCGACTGAGAGCAGATCTCCGAACGCGTGAAGTTCCTCATTTTACTTCATGTGTTTGAATGAATGGACACTTCCTGCTGTCAGAAGGCAGGAAGCGTGGCCTTATATGGTGTTATGAGGTGTGGAAATTATGTAAATTACCCTCACGCGAGCACGCGCAGGTGAGTAGAACAGGTGGAATTCATCACCTTTAAGCAGCCCGTTTACACGCTTTTCCTGTGGATAGAAGACTTTGTTGGTTCTGACGTGGCATGTTCGTACGAACGCTTCGTACGAACAAAAGTAGGAGAAATTTAGGATTAGAATAAGAACATTTTCGTGCATGAGGGCCATTGTTTTCTACGACGTTTAAGGTGTAAAATGTTTTTTAAAAGCTGCAAAAGCCAAAAATTACATGTTTAAATGTTAATTTTAATCCAACTTTAAACCAAAAACGACAAATTAATTTTATTCCTCTTTACTTTTTTGACCTAACCGTTAAAAATGTTTTTTTTTACTGGGCTCGAGTCTGCCCTTCTGCAGCTAAAGCTGTTGTTAAATAAACGTTCAAAGTTTTATTCTTTTTTTTTTAGACAGAAAATAAAATGAGCAAAGCAAAAAATTCAATCTGCGACTGCTGTGATTTCTGAAGATCAGCCTCAGAAAAATTGTATTGTATTGTATTGTATAATTTTATTCATTTCATATTAAAACAATGACAATTTTTAAAAGAAAAATTAAACAAAAAACATAAAATGAAAGGAAGCAGAAGAAGAAAACATTTCTTATCATATCTGCTCCTTATCAATTCAAACTATTGAAACTCAAATTAATGAACCTTTAGTCCGAACAGAACTGGTTCTACATTTGGTGCTGGAACCACTTTACATTAAAATTTAATAAAATCTTACTAAGTCAGTCATAAACACCTTATAAACCATTACTTAGCTGTTACAAAGCATTCAACTAAAGAATAGTGAACGTTTATCTTTTTATTCTAACTGCTTGACGTTTAATAATAAGTAATAATAAACATTTAAAAATAAATATCAGAAACTAAATTAATTGGTACAGAAAACCAAATAAATTTTTTATAGTTCATAAATTTTATGACTCAATAAGATGGAGTGTTTAAATCGCTGTCGTCTAATTGGTCTGTTCGGAGAAGGAAATAACCATATTTGGACAAAGAAGGTGGTCGGACCAAAATGTAAAACTTCCTCCCAAAAAAATTTCACAACACAAACGATAAAAAACATTAAAATATTCAGATTATTTTGACATTTTGAGGCAGTTACCGTATTTTTCGGAGTATAGGTCGCACCTTTTTATAATTTTTTTCATGGCCTGCGACCTATACTCAGATGTGACCTATATATGGTTTTTTATAAAATAAGCTGATTTGTAATCATTTATTAACAAAAATTAAACTGAGACACACTCTTACAATAATGTCAGCTAACAAATATATTTTTTAGGTGTTTATCCTGCTAAAATTATTCATTTATTAAAGAAAAGTTCAGCTCAGACACATATTTGCTATAATTTTTTATCAAACAATTAATTGTTTTTAAGTGTTAATCTTCTTAAAAGCCTTGCTGTGCGCTCCTGTGGAAGAGGCATTTGCAGCAGAGCTAAACACGGTCCACATTTTGACATAGGTGCGACTATACTCGGGTGCGACCTATATTCCGAAAAATACGGTAGATCTTTCAGTCAGGTGAGGAAGATCAGCTTTTATTCTCTTTATGAGCACATTTAAAAAAAACAATAAATTCTAATAAAGGCCAGAAACAGAGCGGCAGCAAATCTTGAAGAAGTCGTAGTTAAAGCTGTGAAACATGGAGCCATAACGAAGCTGCCAGCCGACTCGCTCACGTCTGTCCACATAAGACACGGTTTGGTGAAAAAAGTCAGATTTCCGTGTTTTAAGCAGACGGATGTGAAAATGTGATTGTGTTCCTGAATTCTTCTGTAATTTTCTGAAAGAACGGATGAAAACGCAGCGGTTCTGTTTGAAGCGATGACTTCCTGTCAGCTGTGAGCGCTTCGAGCCCCGGCGGTGATCGCTGATTGTTTCAGCGCTGATTTAGTGCTGCGTTGTAAACCTCGTGGAGAGACGATGATTTACCTCCCAGGTGCTCGGCCGTGGAGCCGAATGGACCCGGGCAACGAGCCGCCACAGGCAGCAGAGTAAAAATAGACAACAGGTAAATAATTGATCGACGACACGGAGGAGAATCTGTGTTTGCAGTGTTTAAAATCAGGTTTGTTCGATGTCGGTTCTGGTCTCGGCGGGCCCAACGACCCGAGCATCCGTCTGAAGAGACATCACAGCTGAACACGAGTGGAGTGAAAGACGGATCCTCCTGAGAGGAAACTCAACGCAGAGACAAAATGGCAGCTGCAGACGTTGAACAGAAACTTGTCATGTTAATTAGCCAAAAGTTCCCCCCTGAGTTCGGATCGGGACCGACGGAGCCAGAATCCAAACGAGGCAGACTTCAAGGAGAAACGACAAACTGAGAGAAGCTGCTCCGAAGAATCAGGCTGTGAGTGAAGGTCCAAGGCAGGTTAGACGCTGACGCTTCGCTCTCCGTTTACCCTTACTTTGGCTTTAGAGACTTGTATTTACATTCAGCTGTTTTAGCTCCTCTGGTCTCAAAACGTTCAGCTCATTTAGGGCGTTGCAGCAATGACTTGGTATTGGGATATTCCCAGTAATTCCTCTCTTTAAAAATGGTGATAAATGTGTATTTAATAACTACAGGCCTATATCATTGTTACCACAATTCTCAAAAATTCTAGAAAAACTATTTGTAACCAGACTCGACTTATTTCTTGATAAAAATAACATTTTGGATAACGGTCAATATGGATTCAGATCAAATAACTCAACATCCATGGCGCTTATGGAGTTGATGGAGCAAGTTACCACAGCTATAGATCAAAAACAACATTGCATAAGTATATTTGTTGATTTGAAAAAAGCATTTGACACTACTGTATTGACCACACCATTCTACTTGATAAATTGGAAAAATATGGTATTAGAGGACCAGCTTTGCAGTGGATACAGTATTTAGTTATTTGAAAGACAGAAAACAGTTTGTACAAATCGATGATGTGAGATCTAACCTATGTAATGTTTTGTCTGGAGTGCCACAAGGCTCGGTACTTGGACCTAAGCTATTTATCTTATATGTAAATGATTTAATGAAGGTGTCCAGTACTGTATCCTTAAATGTGTTCTTTTTGCCGATGATACTACTTTCTTTTGTTTGGGTAAAGATTTGGAACAAATGTTTGAGTTGATGAATATTGAGTTTGTTAAAATACAAACTTTTAACAAAGTTATCATTGAACCTTGATAAAACTAATTATATGATATTTATTTAAAAAGGATAACTGTCGAAATTCCATTCAATATTGATGTTGTTGAGATAAAGATGTAAGGGAGATAAAGTTTTTGGGTGTTATTACAGTATTGATGATAAACTGTCATGGAAACAGCATGTGCATTTTGTAAGAACTAAGATGTCTAAGTCCATTGCAGTGCTGTATAAAGTTAGGGATTTATTGAATGATAAATGATTTAATTTATTGTATAAATGTTTTATTGTATAAATGTTTGGGGAACTGCGTGTAAAACTATAACTAGGCCAGTTTTTATTTTACAGAAAAGAGCAATAAGAATTATTACAAGAAAGCATTACTGTCATCCTTCTAGTATTTTGTTTTGTCAGTTGGAATTATTGAAGTTCTATGATTTGGTTGACTACCATATTCTTTTAATACTGTTTAAAGCTCATAACTGCACGCTACCTCCAAACATTCAAACTCATTTTTTAAAAAGGAAAAGTACCTATAATCTTAAGGGAATGGACATTTTTGTAAAACCACAGTACAGGACTAGTTTGAAGGGTCGGTCTACTCTAATTCAAGGTACCGTATTCTCCGGTGTATAATACGCTCCGGTGTATAATACGCTTTGGCCAATTTTGGGAAATAAATCAGAAAAACCCGTAGATAATACGCTTCGGTGTATAATACGCGCTGCCGTGACAGTCTTTTTTATGGCCACTAGATGGCGCCAAACCCATTGAAACTATAGTGATACAACCGTGACCTCAGAAACACTTCTCTGATAACTCTCAGTAATGAACTTTTTGGGAGTTAATCCTGAAGGGAGAGTAATACTTTTATTACTTTTAATTTGAATCAAACATTACAAATTGTCAGAAAGATAAAGTGTTAGTTTCAGATGTCAGCATTTTATGATAAAAACTGATCTTAACACTACACACAACACTGTTAACCTGTTGGTTTGGTTAAAACAACGTCATTAAAGCATCACATATGGGACCTATGTTAATGATAATAGCAAAAACAGATATTATTCATCTGATTATTAATTAGGACAAAAACAAAAGTCTCTTCTGAGGAGATTGTCCTGAGCTCAAACTAAAATGAGATAAACAGTGTCACTGAATCTTCACTGCAGGTTTGAGAAGAGAAATCCTTCATGAATAACATTTTGGAATAACATTTGCTATTCAGCATGAATTTAAACAGTTTGAATTAAACAGTCTTGATGACTATCAAACATTGGATTCAATAATGCTTATACAAGTAACACACAAGGTTATTCATTTGATGACATTTAAACTAACAGAATTAAAAGAAGTCTCTAGATGACTTAATTTGTAATGTACAGCTGAATTTAATTAAAATAAATATTTTTGGTACAGTCTGCAGGTATTAAACAGACTACCTACAGGGTGCATTAGCGCCCATAGCGGCCGAAACTGGTACTGCACCATTTTGGCCAAAATGAAAAACTGAGATATCAGAGCCAAAAATGGGTCTAAAAATATGGGGAAAAATCCATAAATAATACGCTTCGGTGTATAATACGCAGGACATGCAAATGAGCAAAAATACTGCGTATTATACACCGGTTTTTACGGTATAAGTCTGTGGAACGGTTTGGAAAATAATGTTATAATTTTGATTAGTTATTTGTCATGTTATATTATTCATAGATTATTGTTGTCTGAATTGATACTTTGAGTTAATTTTTGTTAAAGAAGGGGCAGATACGATAAGATTATTTTTTTCTTCTGCCACCTTTCATTTTATGTATTGTTTTCTTTTATTATGTGGTTTTGTAAATTATTTTTTGTGTTTTTTAAATATGAAATGAACAAATAAACTAAACTAAACTTGGTTTTTATAACCTTTATCCAAAAACAACAACTTTATTTACATTTTATTTCTCTTAAAGCGGACCACAGATAGGTTTATAAAATTTTTATGGTATGTCTGTGGGCTATCCAGACAATGTTCATTCAATTTAATACACAAAATAATTCTTAGATCATCAATTGTACCCTTTTTAATTCTGCCATTTTTAACTTTCGTTTTGAACGACTGGTTTATGAAAATGAGCTGTCATGGCCACGCCCTTCAAAGATCTGTTTACATTAACTCCACCCTCTGTAACAGCCAGTATCTCTAAACTGTTGTTGTTTTAAAATTAGCTCTTTTTTAAAAAGGGTTAGTGTTAACCTTTCCTGCTCACCCTAACCCACGTTTCAAAGCAGCTCTGCACCGTGATGGACAGAGAGCAACAGCTACAGGACAGATGCACGTGACGTGCAGCAGGTCCTCGGATGGATGGATGGATGGATGGACGGACGGACGGATGGATGGATAAACCTTGTACCTCAGTCAGTAAAGAATCCATCTGTCTGGGTTCAGGAAGGCAGGATGTTTGATGGAGCTGACGCGGAGGAGGAGGACGCAGCTGCTCTGAGCGTTGCACCTGTTACCTGCTCAGGAGTTGACAGAAATCTTCAGCGACGCAGAGGATGAAGAATTCAATGAGTTTGAATAAAAATAAATAAATAAATATATTTTTTGGTGTTTATCTTGTTACATTTTAAAGAGATGAAGGTTGTTGCAGCATGTTAGTAACATGTAGTAACAAGTAACATGCCTCAATAGGTAAGTGGAAACTGCGTTGGTTTTCCGTCCCAAACCTTATGGGTTCAATTCCCACATGGTACAACGTTTTTTTTAAATTCATTCCAGATTAAAAAAACACAAGAAAACTATTTACAAAACAACAAGAAATAAAACAATACATGAAATGAAAGGAAGCAGAAGAAGAAAATAATCTTATCTGCCCCTTCTCAAACTAATTTTTTTTTCAAACACTCTTTTATTGGATAAAAAAAGTAGAATGTGTTAACAGGCATATTAACTCCTTTTTTTTTATCCAATAAAAGACAAACGTAAAATTAGTTGTTTGAATCGAGTGTTTGAAAAAAAAATAGTTTGAGAAGGGGCAGATAAGATTATTTTCTTCTTCTGCTTCCTTTCATTTCATGTATTGTTTTATTTCTTGTTGTTTTGTAAATAGTTTTCTTGTGTTTTTTTAATCTGGAATGAATAAAAAAAAAAACGTTGTACCATGTGGGAATTGAACCCATAAGGTTTGGGACGGAAACCCAACGCTGTTTCCACTGACCTATTCAGGCATGTGAATTTAGCTTGGTCAACTTCTCCTTTAAACGAACCGCCCCTCATAAAATTCTGGCTACGCCCATGTTTTATACTGAAGTGGGTTGAGCCTAACCAGGGGTTGCTAGGTGAGGGGCTGGACTCAGGTTTGAGGTGGGTTGTGGCTGCGGTTTGTGACGTCACAAACCGCAGGATTTGAAAACGAAGTGTTTCTATCAAAGATAAATAAATATACTTAGAGTAAATAAACCACTGGGTGCATTTTTTTGGCCCTAGGACTGTTTTTTTATGAAGTACATACCCAAAGTTGAGTAAAAAAAACCATTAAAAAGTGAATTTTGCATCTGTGGTCCCCTTTAAAATACATTAAGTTCTGTTCAAACCCTGAGAAACTGTCTTTTGAATCGCCTGGCAGACGTCCTCTACTCGTGTCTCTGCTAGTTACCGAGTCTCCTTTTGTTGTGTCCATCTCGTCTTTTTGTGCTCAGCTTTCTTCTTTCTTTGCACATTTTAGCTATCTTTGAAAATTCAGCTACGCTACTTTTCTTCTCAGCTTCAGCTTCTTCGGTACATTTGGGTGGAATGTGTCGGCGGCGCTCAGCGTCCACGCTTAACGTTTGTAATCTTTGTCCTTGATGTTTCTGTCTTCCCGTGAATTATAAAAACAGTCTGTTGGTAAGTTTAGAGGAAAACGTTCATCTCACACTGAGTTTTAGTCAAACTGAGGACTCATCCTCACAGGATGAAGGTAGAGCTGTGAAAGCCCAGTGCATGATGGGAAACGCCAGGCTGTGGTTCTGATCAAAGACTCCGTCGGATCTTTAACAGAACCGGAAATGCTTCGTTTTCTTTGACACTGGATCAGAGGAACCAACGTTTTTATTTTATCGTTCACGTCAGAATGTTCAGAATAAACAATTTATAAACAAGACCCAGTTTGATTTGATCAAGATCAGAACCAGAACCAGGTCTCTGAACATCCTGCTGTCTGGACTCTGACTGGACTGCTGCAGATCATTGGATCTGTTCTTTCTGACCCGTTCTGTTGTAGATCAGCTGCTGTGTTCTGGATCATGGTTCTGTTGGACCCAGTCTGGTCCAGGCTTCAGCTGTTGGACTCCAGAACTCTTTGGTCTACAGAGGAGTTCCTGGTCCACTCAGTGACTGACAGGACTCCAAACCATCAGCCTCCACCACCATGCTGACAGCTGGGAGGAGCTGTTTGCTGCAGTGCATTCTGGGTAAACACTAGGGATGCACCGATAAATCGGCCGGCCGATAAATCGGCCCCGATTTCCTTAATTTGGGGAAATCGGTGATCGGCCGATCTTTAAATGAGAAGCCGATTTTTTCCACCGATCTCATCTGCCTTAGTAAAGGTTGTAAAATCCTGAAAATTTAGGGTGCATTTTGACCTTTTAACACCTGAAAATCGGGTATTGGCCAAAATCGGAATCGGCAGGTCAGATTTTCTAAAAATCGGTGATCGGTGATCGGCCAGAAAATTGAAATCGGTGCACCCCTAGTAAACACCTGTTCTCTGGTCTGGTTCTGATCCAGAAGTCTGGTAGTTCCTTCAGATGAAACACTGTGTGAACACACATTTACACTCTAGAGCTGCAGAACTGGATGCATGGATGGATGATGGATGGATGCATGGATGGATGATAGATGGTTGGATGGTTGAATGATGGATGGGTGGTTGGATGCATGCATGGGTAATTGCATGGATAGATGGTTGATGGATGGGTGGATGAATGGATGGGTCTATAGGTGGGTGGTTGGATGGATGGATGTTTGGATGGATGGATGTTTGGATGGATGGGTGGTTGGATGAATGGATGGACAGATGGATGGATGGATAGATGGATGGATGGCAGGTTGGATGGATGGCTGTTTGGATGGGATGGATGAAAGGTTGGATGGATGATAGATGGCTGGTTGGATGGATGATGGTTGAATGGATGGATGGCTGGATGTTTGGTTGGATGGATAGATGATGGTTGGATGGATGGTTGGTTGGATGGATGTTTGGATGGATGGTTTGATGGATGGAAATATGAGGGTTGGATGGATGGTTGGCTGGTTGGATAGATAGATGGCTGGCTGGCTGGTTGGTTGGATGGATGGAAAGATGATGGATGGATGGATGGTTGATGGATTGATGGATATATGTTTGCATGGATGGATCATGTGATGGTCGATAGATGGATGGTTGGATGGCTGGTTGGTTGGATGGATGTATGTATGACTGGTTGGTTGGATGGATTAATTGATGTATGGTTGGATGGATGGCTGGTTGGTTGGATGTATGGATTGCTGGTTGGTTGGTTGGATGGATTAATAGATGTATGGTTGGATGGATGTTTGGATGGCTGGTTGGTTGGATGGATGAATAGATGGTTGATTGGATGGATGGATTGTTGGATGGATGGCTGCTTGGTTGGATGGATGGTTGGTTGGATGGATGAATAGATGGCTGGTTGGTTGGATGGATGTTTGGATGGATGAATAGATGGTTGGTTGGATGGATGGATGTTTGGATGGATGGATGGATGTTTGGATGGATGGATGGATGTTTGGATGGATGGATGGGTCATGTTGTGTATTAATCTGTCCTGTCTGTAGATCCAGCTTCATAGTTGCTGCGGGCGGCGTGTTGTCCAGTGTGCTCACATTTCTTCTTCTTCTTCTTTGACAAATATCAAACTTTCAAACGTCTCGTGTCACAGACTTAAAGATGATTTTCAGACTTAAAGATGATTTTCAGACTTGAAGATGATTTTCAGACTTGAAGATGATTTTCAGACTTGAAGATGATTTTCAGACTTGAAGATGATTTTAGAGCAAATGAAGACGATCGTTGGAGTTCTTTAATTGAAGCTGCTTGCTGTGTTTGACTCGTTAAGCTTCAGTGTCTGAAGCACTGAAGGAGTTGAACTCCGCTCTGGAACCTTAAATATTTCTTGTGGTCTTTTTATCACAAACTGTTTGTTTGTTTGCTTTTTTGGCTGCACGCTGGAGCAGTGGACAGCAGGAAGGTCAAAGGTCAAACCCCTGACTGAATCCTGTCTGCACGTTGTCTCCGGCACATGTGGGTTCTCTGCCACGGATCAAAAACGTGCACGTTAGGTTAGACATAGGCGAGTGTGTGAATGGGTATTTGTCTCCATGTGTCCCTGGGATGGACTGGAGACGTGTCCACAATGTCCCCCACCTCTCTTACAGTGCTCCCCTCCTCCCTAAAAAACAACAACAAAAAACAACAGAACAGTGTGGAAATAAGAACATGCTCCGTTGTGTGACCTCGTGAGTCCTGCACCTGAACCAGACCTGAGGCCTTCAGAGTCAGGACTCATGTTCTCCGCCCGCTGCGTCGGTAACATCTCACTGAAAGCTGGTTCTGATTGGACGCCCTGAGCAGCCGCAGGAGCCGACGGTCACGTGACCCGCTGAAAGCTCTGGAGCAGCCGAGGAAACGGCGTTCTGCTGGGAAGCAGCATGACATCATCCCATCGTTTTAAGCTTCTCCTCTAAGAAGCAGAGAAAATGGCTTCAACGCACACACACACACACACACAGACACACATACGGTGTCCTTTAAGATGTCAGAGTGTGCTCGTCCCTGCGCTCAGGATCACTGAAGCAGACCTGAACCACGTCCTCCCCACAGGCTCCCACTCCTCCTGCTGCTGACTCCACATCTGTTTGTTGCAGGTGTGTGCTTCTGCTGACACGGTCAAACCTTCTCACGCACGTGACTTTGAAGGAACAGAAGCGCATGGTGTGACAGGCCAAACTTCGGCTGTGTGGACCGCACTTTAGCATAAAACACCTTGTCGTTAACAAAACATGTTCTGCTCCGTGTTGACACTGAGTAGTACAGTAGTAGTACTGTATAATTTTATTCATTTCATATTAAAAACAATGACAATTTTTTAAAAAGAAAAATTAAACAAAACATAAAATGAAAGGAAGCAGAAGAAGAAAACATTTCTTATCATATCTGCTCCTTATCAAACAATCAATTCAAACTATCAATTCAAACATAAATATACTTATTTGTAATACAAAATAATACAGTCTCATCAGAGATATACAGTCACATCAAAATATCTAATATAATTTGTTAAATTAGAATCAACTTAAATGTAACTCTTCAACAAAATAGTTTTAATCATTTTCTTGAATATTAGTATGGACTTCACATTTTTTACATTGTCCTCTAGTCCATTCCAAAGATCAATTCCTCTTATTGTAGTAGACCTACCCTTTAAACTGGTTCTAAACTTAGGTTTAACAAACATTTCCATTCCCTTTAAATTATAGCAACTAATCCTTTTCACAAAATAGGTTTGAATGTTAGATGGTAGTGAGGAAGTATGGGCCTTATACATAAGTAAAAGAATATTATAATCAACCAAGTCATAAAACTTGAGTGATTTCAATTGACAAAATAAAGTATTCGAAGGATGACAATAAGATTTCCTCATTATAATTCTTACAGCTCTTTTTTGCAAAATAAAAATAGGCTTAGTTGTTGTCCTACATGCTGTACCCCAAACATTTACACAATAAATTAAATGCGGAACTATAATCGTGTTGTAAAGCAAGTGTAAAGCAGTATTATTTAACAAATCCCTTACTCTATACAATACTGCAATTGATTTAGATATTTTAGTTTTAACAATAGATATTTGCTGTTTCCAAGATAATCTGTCATCAATAATTACACCCAGAAACTTTACCTCATTCACTCGACATATCTTAATACCATCAATTTCAAAAGAAAAATCCAAAGTTGTTTTTTTTTTACTAAATATCATAAAATTGGTTTTCTCAATATTCAATGATAACTTATTTCGTTTAAACCAAATTTGTATCTTTTGGAACTCATTTTTTACCATCACAAACATCTTTTCCAAGTCTTCACCCAAACAAAAGAAAGTGGTGTCATCAGCAAATAAAACACATTTGAGGATATCAGACACTTCATTTAAATCATTCATATATAAAATAAACAACTTTGGTCCGAGGACTGAACCTTGTGGTACTCCACATGAAGTTCTGAGTAACTTAGAGCATACATTATCCATCTGAAGAAATTGTTTTCTGTCTGTCAGATAACTACTGATCCACTGCAATGCAGGTCCTCTGATACCATATTGATTTAATTTAGCAATTAATATGGTGTAATCAATAGTATCAAAAGCCTTCTTTAAATCCACAAATAAACTTATACAGTACAATGTTTTTTTTTCATCAACTGCTGTTGTAACTTGTTCCATCAATTCCATCAAAGCCAAGGATGTAGAATTATTTGATCTGAAACCATATTGACTATTGCTCAAAATATTTTGTTTGTCAAGGAATCTATCTAGTCTATTCACAAACAATCTTTCGAGAATTTTTGAAAATTGTGGCAAAAGAGATATAGGTCTATAATTACTATATATACACTTATCACCATTTTTAAATAGAGGAATTACTTTAGCAGTTTTCATTATGTCAGGAAAAATGCCTTTTAAAAATGACAAATTACAAATATATGTAAATGGCACAATGACACGACTCATTATTTCCTTTACTACCACCATATCCAAATCTTCACAATCCTTTGATCTTTTATCTGCAAGTCCAGAAACAAAATCCTCAGACGTTTCCTCAAACTGACGGTGAAGTCGTCTCATTGAGAACCTTGATGTCAGAGTCTGCTGGGCTGTTAGAAACCAGGCGGCGACGCACACGCGTGAGGAAAGATGTAAAAACTGAGTCAGTCCAACTGACCCAAGTGTTTGTGACCAGCGGCCTCGTTTTGAACAACCAGTTTTTTTAAATCGCTTTAGACTTTGAGCTCTGAGCTTTTAGGCCCTGCACATTATTTTGTTGTAATTTCACAACAAAACGGTTTATTTAAACGTGTTACTCTTTCAGCCGTCTGTTGTCAGAGAACACCTGGAAAATGACTTCAGACACGTTTCCCAGACGGGGAATTTGAAGACCGATCTGCTGAGTACAAGACGATCTGAGATTTTGTACGTGTTGGTACGAGTGAGTCCATGTTCTGCTCCTACAGTGTACACAGTACTGTACTGGGACATGTATCCTTACTCATCATTGCTGTGGTGGCTTTTTAGTTTCTGATGTTATACAGTATACAGTACAGGTAGTCCTCGACTTACGACGTAGATCCGTTCCTACGCGGCGGCGTAAACCGATTTTCAACGTAAGTCGGAAAATACGTACATACTGCACCATATACATGTACAGTACAGTATTACCAAGCACTTAGCCTATCCTAACACAGTACCCTGAATAATTATCAAAAAACACATACGTTTGGGAGCCATAATGAAGGGGAAAAAACCGGTCCATCCGCCGTATTCCGCATTCCGTTTACAACGTAAAACCGTGTTCACAGTACAGTGCAGTATTCCTCCGCCGCTACGTTTACGACGTAAAACCGGTCCATCCGCCGTATTCCGCATTCCGTTTACGACGTAAAACCGCGTTCACAGTACAGTGCAGTATTCCTCCGCCGCTACGTTTACGACGTAAAACCGGTCCATCCGCCGTATTCCGCATTCCGTTTACGACGTAAAACCGCGTTCACAGTACAGTGCAGTATTCCTCCGCCGCTACGTTTACGACGTAAAACCGGTCCATCCGCCGTATTCCGCATTCCGTTTACGACGTAAAACCGCGTTCACAGTACAGTGCAGTATTCCTCCGCCGCTACGTTTACGACGTAAAACCGGTCCATCCGCCGTATTCCGCATTCCGTTTACGACGTAAAACCGCGTTCACAGTACAGTGCAGTATTCCTCCGCCGCTACGTTTACGACGTAAAACCGGTCCATCCGCCGTATTCCGCATTCCGTTTACGACGTAAAACCGCGTTCACAGTACAGTGCAGTATTCCTCCGCCGCTACGTTTACGACGTAAAACCGGTCCATCCGCCGCATTCCGTTTACGACGTAAAACCGCGTTCACAGTACAGTGCAGTATTCCTCCGACTCTGCACCGCGTACAGTTCAATACTGTATTCTTCCGCCGCTGCGTCACAACATTTATGACGTAAAACTGCTTAACTCGAAACAAGGCTTTTCATAGTAAATGGGAGATGCGTCGTAACCACGAAATGTCGTAACTCGAGACCGTCGTAACCCGAGGACTACCTGTAATTAATTATTAGGAATGATTGCTGTATTTACGTCCCAAAGGCTACAGCATACTGTACTTCCTGGATGTGACTCTGTCTGCCATCGATGAGTGTGACTCCACTCGTCTTCTCCTCTCCTCGGTTCTTCTCGGGTGGTTTGTCACAGTGACCTGTTTCCCCGCTCTGTGGGCGGGGTCGTAACAGGTCATTGTGTTCGAGCCACTCCTCTTGTTGTGGTCTTTAATCGCCCAATAATTGGACTTGAATTTCTTTAGCTTATCCCGGCATTGCCTGAAGGTGCGGGTGTAGCCATGCTGCGCCG
The DNA here is from genome assembly GCA_038048925.1 of Garcialebias charrua. Classification (NCBI taxonomy): domain Eukaryota; kingdom Metazoa; phylum Chordata; class Actinopteri; order Cyprinodontiformes; family Rivulidae; genus Garcialebias; species Garcialebias charrua. The sequence goes on along the minus strand of JBBPBX010001234.1, from coordinate 50,049 downwards.
TAATCTCTGATATCTCTGTGAATGTGTTTATTTCTTGTGGTGCCGTGTGTCGACACGATGAGGAAGTGGAGGTTCAGATGTTTGTAGTTTTACTGTGGGGATCATCCAGTGATGTAGCTTTGCTGGTCAGTGAACGGCTGCTGTCTTCTTACGTCAGAACTGGCCCCTCGGAGCAGCCCGCTTGGATCCACAAACAAGGTGGTTCCATAAACCGGGCTGAGTGGGACGGTACCGGCAGTGGGCAGACCTTTAACATGTGCGGTGTGGAGCGGAGCCCATGATGAAACCAACAATTTGACCTTTTCATGTGACTAGGGCTGAACAATTAATTGCATTTGCAATAATATTGCAATATGATAAAATGAGATTTTCCAATCGCGAAGGCTGCAATTTGACTGGTCACGTGACACAAATCTTTATCAACACTTTTAAAAAAAACACCACAAAGACATTTACGATGGTTGCATGGCTAGAATGACAACAACCAGTGCTTCAACTTCAAGTAAGCAAAGTATCAGCCGACAGGGATCACTGACCGAACTGTTTGAACTTCAAACAGTAATTTTTTTATATCTAATTTTTTACATTTATTTATTAACTGTCATGTGAAGTTCAGACAGTAGTTAGGAAGTTCACTTAACATGTTTACTATTATGTTTATGAAACAAGAAAAAATAGAAATGGTGAAAAGAAAAGGCATAGATTTGTTTGCTTTATTGTAATCTCTGCTTTAAATAAATCTGACATTGTTTATTATAAAACAGATTGATTTATTGCTTCTGTTTGTTGAAAAATACTTTAGAAGATATTAAAAAATAATCACGTTTTAAATCGTAATTGCAATTTATAGACAAAAATTGCAATTAGAGATTATTTTCCAAAATCGTTCAGCCCTACGTGTGACTGAAATGTCTTCTGGAATTTAAGAACTTACTCAGCGAAAAATCAGAGAATGTTGTTTTTATGCTGGAACCTCGTGTTCGCCATTTGTCCCTGCATGTTTCATTTCATCCATCCATTCTCTTCCGCTTCACGGTGGTAGCAGTAAGGAGGCCAAGACTTCCCTCTCCCCAGCCACTTGGGCCAGCTCCTCTGGGGGAATCCCAAGGCGTTCCCAGGCCAGCCGAGAAACATAGTCCCTCCAGCGTGTCCTGGGTCTTCCTCGAGATTTAATTAATGAAAAAAATCTGACACACACACACACACACATACAGTGTCCTGGGCTGCGTCCAGGTGGACAGGCTGGCGTCCCACACACTCATTTTCTGTGTGAATGAACCCAGCATGGACACACACCTCTCACTCAGCGGGTCTCTGATGGTCCAACAGTGGGTCTGACACCGGGCCCTGCAGAACCAGACTCTGGTCCGTTTTAGTCGCTCCTGTCCTCCGAGCTGCAGTTGAATGAACAGTGTTTTTTCCCGTGCGAACGCTGACTCAGCTGTTCTTTATGTTTGGGATTTCATTGTACAGTACAGTATTTAGACTTTATTAACTTAATTATACATTTGGCTATTTTAACCGTATAGCTAAAACCTTCGGCTCGTTCAAGACATCACAGATAAGACTTGTTCCGTCTCAAACTTGTTCTAAATGCTGATAAAACCAAAGGGATGCTTTTTTCAAATAGGAAGTCGGTCCCAGCAGTTCTTCCTCTGATTTTATCCTCAAATGGTGTCCCTATTGAGTTTGTTGATTCCTACAAATATTTGGGTATCCTGGTCGATTCACATCTCTCTTTTAAACTTCACGTGGAAAACCTAGTAAAGAAACTGAAAGTTAAACTGGGTTTCTTTTTCAGAAACAGATCATGTCTAACACTGAATGTTAGGAAACACCTTGTATCTGTGACTTTCCTTCCCTCCATTGATTACGGTGACATTATCTACATGAATGCTCCTACAAGCACCCTGCGGATGTTGGATGTTGTCTATCATGGTGCACTAAGATTCATAACTGGTTGTGATTATCGTACCCACCACTGCACCCTGTATTCACTGGTTAACTGGACATCATTAACCTCACGCAGACTCTTCCACTGGTACATTTTCATCTTTAAATCACTTCTTGGTCTGCTGCCCTCATACATCTCCTCCTACATGTCTCTGTGTGAGTGCAGCTACAGTGTGCGCTCTCAGGACATGATTACCTGCAGTGTTCCGTCAGTGAGGACTGAACTAGACGAAAGGGTCTTCTCCTACTCTGCTCCTGCTTCTTGAAATATCTTGTAAAAAGATCTGAAGCTCTGGACCTTGACCTCTCTAAATGGTTTTAAGAATCTGTTGGAATCCTGGCAAAAACCAATGCAGACATGTTCCTGTTTTTGATTTTCTACATCTGCCTCATAATCTGTCTGTTTTGCTACTTTGCTACTTTGTTTTAACTTGTAAAAAAAAATCTTTATTTCTCTCTTATGTTTGTCTATTGTTGATTGTCCAAGAAAATTCTATTGTTGCTGTTGTCATCATTCTTTGTTTGTAGCGAGGTCGCTCTTGTAAATGAGTCCTCGAGGCTCAGTGGGATTAACCAGCCTAAATAAAGTTTGAATGAATAAATGAATGAATGAATGAATGAATCCAGAAGTCAGGATTAATCAGGGTCACGTGAAAGACTTCTTGCAGTTAGCTTCCACGTCCTGTTTTATTTTGAAAGGCCTCATCTTAGTTCCACTTGTCCAGTGGTTTTGAAGGTTTGATGACTTGGAGCACCTGCTGGGATTATTCGTCCCTTGAAAAGATGTGAATGTATCCCATAATTCTTTGCACCTGCTGCTCCCGTCAGTTCAGTGATGCATTTATGTAAACAAACATGAGGTCAGCAGATAAAACTTTTAAAATCTATTTAAAGCCTTGTAATTAAATATTGTGTGTTTTGACTGTGCTGATGTGTACGTTTATGTAGTCCAGCTTGTGGTCCGTTCCAGTCTGGGTCTGGTTCTGGTTGATCCGGACCTTCAGGGAATGGATGGAGTCCATTAGGAATCAGGGTCAGTCACTCGGCGGTCCATTAGGACCACAGATTCTCTCTTTCACCCTCTTTTCTTCTGTTTGTTTCCATCTCTCTGACTCATGCTTCATCAATCACCGTCTGACTCTGCCCCATTGCATTATGGGTATTTATGGAGTGCCATTTCCTCCTGCTGATGTTTCTGTGAGCTGCAGCTCCTCAGTGTGAGCAGCGGGTGGCAGCAGAGGATAAACTGTGAGGAGAAACAGGTCGTTCACTCACAAGTGCAGGTCCAGAGCCGCCGAGGCCTGCGGGCGATAGGCAAATCAATCTGTACGCTTTAACTGCATCTTCTGGGTTCTCTGTCTCCCTCAGTCCACCTGTCAGCTCTGAAGCAGCTTCTGGGTCCTTCAAGTCCTCAGGCAGAGCTGACAGGTGAGGGAGGCGGAGCCAGCGTTAATTTGACTTCATCCAGAAACAAAAATCTGATTCTTCTCAGGCTGCGGGTCAGGTGACCTGTTCGGTGTTAAATATAGATTCACTCCTCGTGTTCAGGTGTTAACAAGTCAGTCAGCAGGTCTTCAAACGGTAATTATGACATCATTTCTGTTACTTTACAGCCCTCACATGTTGACCTCCATGTTTAAAAGAACCTCAACGTCCAAAACAAAACACACGTTCATAACATAATTAATCATTTGTTTTAATTTTTCACTTCCAAACGTTTCCATTTCCCCTCCTGACTTTAAAGATTAGGGGTGCGGATCTCTCAGTGTCTGGAGAATCGATTTGATTCCGATTTTTAGTTTCACGATTCGATTCAAAATCGATTTTTCGATTCAGAAACGATTTTTGATTCAGAAACAATTTTTCTATTAAAATGGTCATAAATTTAGTTTCAGTTTTGTAACTGACAAGCTGAAAAGAATAAACAACAATGTAAACAAATGGAACATTTATTTAAAACAATAATTTTAAACTGAAAACATTAAACAACAATGTAAACAAATAGAACATTTATTTAAAACAATAATTTTAGGTTCCTTATTGTATCAAATTTTTTGCATCGTTTGATATTTATACCAAAAATAGGAACAAATAATACAGGAATGCATTAAATTCTGTAACTTAAATAACCAGTATTAGGTTAGCTTTTTGCTCTGTTACTTATAGAAGATTATTGTTTGAATTGATTGTTTGAACTTGTTTTGTTTTTGAAAAAGGGGGCAGATAAAATACGATTTCTTCTTCTTTCTGCCACCTTTCATTTTATGTATTCTTTCATATACTATGAGATATGGTTTTATTTTCTTTATCTTTTGGGGTTAATGTAAAAAAAAAATAGATTTTGGGGCTTTTAGAATCGATTCTGAATTGCCAGGACTAAGAATCTAGATTCTTAAAAAAAAATCAATTTTTTTCCCTGCACCCCTAATAAAAATGTTCTCATGACGAGCCGTTTTGCGCCGTTCTTCCTGGAGACACGTCTTCAGGTGTCTAGCAGGACAGAGTCATCCTGGAGACGGGCCAGGACTGCAGGCGGGCTGGTCCAGAACCCGTCCAGTGTGAGCAGAATGTGGTTTCATATGGACTCGCTGAAAAATCCCACAAAAAGATGTGATCCTGAAGGCAGCAGATGTTGCTGTAAAATGTCTGACTCTTTGAATGATGCTGACACCAGAACTTTGAGCTCAGAACCATCACAGAACCGGGCTTTTGGACTTACTCTCTTTCAGAGCATGATGCTTCCACCACCATGTCCTACAGTGGCTCCAGCCTTCATGGAGGGTGTTGTGACTGAGTTAGGTTTGGTTTTGTCTTAGTGGACCACCTAATGTTCCTGCAGGTGGATTCCTCTTGGTTCCTGTGGTTCAGCATTTGGACCTGGAGCCTCTCGGATCCTTCCGTCCATCACAGAACCGGGCGTTTGGACTTGTTGCTAACAATCTGGCTGCTCCTTCTCTTCTTTATCCATTTTGTCCCACAAACATCTGGACATAGCCGGGTTTCCACACAGTGGGACCGACCCACGTGGAGCCCAGAGAGGTTGGCACCAACTCTGGACCGGATAACATCAGAATTCTTTTCAGTTGATCATGTCATCATCAGATGTTCTGATTGGATTAATGTTTTAAAATTTAAAAGTTATCGTAACTGCTGTCTTGTGTGTGTGTGTCAGTATTTCTGCGTCTTGTCCGGCATCGGAGCTATAAGAGCTGTCAGGACACGACAGAGGTCTAAGGTTAAAGCAGAATCCAAACATAGTTTCCTGTGTGTCACATAACACCCAAAGGACCAGCTGTCAGTCACAGAGAGACGTGTGTGTGTGTTTTGTGACTCGAGACAAACTAACACAAAACCTGAAAAGGGACACAACGTGGCCCAGCGTTCCCTGAAGGAATGCCTATCACCCGCACAAGTTTTAGACTCAGATCAGAGTCTGTGTTGGGGATGACTCTCAGCTACTACCATCACATTTTAGCTCAGTATGTGTAAAACTGAGTCATTACCATGTTGGTGTTTTCTAATGTTGGTTAGTGATGGCGGCCATCTTGAATTCAAGTTTCAAGTTAAGAATCTTAATCATCCCCAAGAGGCGATTTGTTTCAGTAACACAACATCCAGACAAGACACTGAGACATTAAAATAACAGAAGTCATCAGTGTTCATTGAGAAGCCTGATCTCTACAGGGATCAATGAGTTGTTCAGTCTGTTCGTTCTACATGTGGGCAGCAGATACCTGCGTCCAGATGGAAGACACCTGAACTCACCATGGAGTGGTGATCAGGATCTGCCAGAATCAGCCTGGCCTTGTTCACTGACCTCGCTTTGTGTAGGTCAGTGAGGTTCTGTAGGTCAGTGAGGTTCTGTAGGTCAGTGAAATATAATTTTAAATTGGTTTGCTAAAGTTCTTACTCAATTCGAGTTTCTTTAAAATCCTTCTGGAGATATTTTGCTAACAGACCGGCCTTTTTCATTCATTCATATATATGTATGTATATATATATATATATATATATATATATATATGTATATATATGTATATATATATATATATATATATATATATATATATATTAGGGGTGTAACGATACACAAAACTCTCGAGACGAGACGAGACAAATTACAGAGTTCGCGAGAACGAGACGAGATTTTAATATTAGTTCAAGAAAACTTCAAAGATCGGTTTTATGCCGCAAAAAGGCTTTTATTCTGTTTTAACATGTATTACAAACTCAACTGATGTCTTCATTTTACTGATTGAATCTCCTTAGACCTTAGAACGTTCAACTTTGTTTAAAAAAAATAGATATTCACGCAGGACTTTCCAAAAATTGAACATAAATATTAACTAATGCGTGCGCTAAATTTCCGCATCAGCACTGAATCT
>JBBPBX010001234.1:17131-37503 GCA_038048925.1 Garcialebias charrua | reverse complement strand
CTTTAAAGCTGCAGTATGTAGCTTTTTTTATGAACATATTTCTTCACTCTGTCACTACCTCCTGACAGACTGATGTTAGCCAGGTAATCTCTGAAAAAAAATTAAAAAAAATATTGTCCCCTTGCTTCTCCAGGTGGTAAATAAGCATTTCTAAAAAGAAAAGGTGACCCGCCATTTTCCAGCCAATAAAAACAGAGTTTGTAACCAGCCAATAAAAACAGAGCTTGAATTTGAATCAGCCAATAAAAACAGAGCTTGAATTTGAAATTCAACAGACCACAAGGGGGCAGAGCCACATATGGCTCTGAGGGGGAGGGATCAGAATGCTTTGCCTGTTGAAAATATTTCTAACTGCTGCAGTTCTACAGAAACTGCATACTGAACCTTTAAGCCTGTATTTTTTATTTTTGTAAAGCATTGTGATTTTATCTATGCAAAGTGCTTTATAAATAAAGTTTACTTACTTACTTAGATGAGAGATTTTTTTTAACTCGTCATTTATCAATTTTAAAAAAAATCTCAATTTGGACGCATCCTTTATTATTGTCTACTGTTGTCATCACTCTTTGTTAAAACCAGGTCTCTCTTGTGAATGAGTCCCCGAATTAACTTTTCTTTGGATCCTTGTTCTTTTTACTGTTAAACGCTAACTTTTTCCGATGCTGAGAAGCTCGTCCATGCTTTTGTCTCCTCCAGGCTCGACTACTGCAACTCCCTGTTTATTGGAATCCCTGGCAAAAACCTTCAGAAACTTCAATATATTCAAAACAGTGCAGCAAGGATCTTGTTGAGAGTTCGTAAATTTGAACATATTACGCCCATTCTCCATAACCTTCATTGGCTTCCTGTCGCCTACAGAATTCAGTACAAAACTGCTCTCATTACACATCAATGCTTACACGGAACTTCACCAGATTATCTGAAGGATATTCTCATTCCATACTCATCCACCCGTTCGCTGCGGTCACAGAACAGCAATCTCCTTCACATTCCGAGAACCAAATTAAGGACCATGGGAGACCGGGCTTTCAGTGTGGCTGCCCCCCGCCTGTGGAACTCTCTTCCTGACTGTCTAAGAGCCCCACAGTCTGTGGTTGACTTTAAGAGCGACTTGAAGACCTTTCTTTTCGACCAAGCATACTCTACCTCCTCATGATTCTACTTTTGATCTTAGCTGATATTGTTATTGATTTTAATTGTTTTATTATTTGTTTTATTGTCATTTAATTCTGTTGCTCCTTGTAGCACTTTGAGATTTTCATTAATGAAAAGTGCGTTATAAATTGAATTCATTATTATTATTATTTTGTCAGATTATTACAAAATAAAAGCCCCAGATTGTATTGGATAAAGCAGAAATAAAACTTCAACTTTAGTTCTGAAACCTTCTGGTTAAACATTTTGTAGTTTTTTTATTCCAGCCCTTGTTTGAAGCTTTGCCTCGTTTGTCTCTTCTCTTAAACCTGAGGTGTCTCTGCCCTCGTGGCGCCTTTATTTATTTAACAAATCTTCAGTAAAGTTCATTCAACCTTTATTTAGTCAGGTAAATCTCATTGAGCCTCGTGGACTAATTTACAAAAGCGACCTGCTACAAACTAAAGAAAAAAGTCTTCGTCGAAGCGTTGTGATAGGGCAGCGCCTGGTCGTGGTGCGTTCACTGGAAATGTTCAGCACCATCAGTGTCACATCCGATCATTATTTACTCTCTGGGGTTATTTGTAGACACAACATTTACGACGTCATCAATCAGCCGAAGCCTCGGCGTTCAGATTCGTCCCGACGTCGCGCTTCATCGGCCGAGACATCGAGTTTCCTGACAGCAACACGAGACGCCGCAGTAAACATTCACGTCCGCCTGACAGCAGCATCGTGTTCAGCTCAAACATGCAGCACGTTTAACGGGAAAATAAGAAACCGTCCCGTTTTCTGTCCACTGCTGCTCCTGTTCGGATCAGAACCAACGGGCTCAGAAAGTCTGACAGGAAACCAGTCTGCCCTTTGGTCTGGTCTGAAAACGTCTCGTTTAGGGACCCGCAGCTCAGAGCGTTTACGTTCTTCTTCTGGCTTCACAACCGCAAAATCAGAGCCATAAACATTAAAATGACAACTTTATCATCAGTTTTAAACAAAACAAATTTAAATTTATATTTCATTTAAAACTTTGTCATCAACTTTTTACAACGTAACTACTTCTGCGGACTTTGTGTTATTTTAGCTGTTTGTGTATCAAAACCTTCGGCTCATTCAGGAGATGGAAGCCAAGACGTTTTATTTTATAATGTTTATACTTTTAAAATATTTAACTCCATAAAAAAATGTTGTCAGATCTCCAGTAATCATTGGACTGACTGGGTCTGAGGTTGTTGAAACCTTCACGCTCGGGGTGCGTCCTGAGTTCCTGAAGACTCTGGATGCTGTGGGCTTGTCTTAGTCGACACGTCTTTGCTACATCGCGTGGACATCGGGGGCAGTTCCACTGGATTGGCAGACTAGGAGTGGTGGTGGGGACCGGAGGATGTGTTCTAATTAGGAATGCACCAATCCACATTTTTTTTACTTCCGATCCGATCCCGATACTTAACTCTAGGTATCGGCCGATACCGATCCAGTTCCGACATCATCATCATCACTGATTTTATGAGGCTGTAATAATGAATTTTTTGGACGGAGAGCACGTGTGTTACACCATATTCTGTGACAACCGTATTAACATTGTGCAAGTTAAACCCAAGGGGTTAAACCCCAGCTGTTATTACCGTATTTCTTTTGTCTATTTTAATCTTTTATTTATGTTGTACAGCACTTTGTGATTTTATCTATGAAAATTGCTATATAAATAAAATTTACTTACTTACTACTTACAATGAAGACACTCGGAACCTCACAACAGGAAACACCCAAACTTTAATAGCACTCAAGAGGCAGGTCCAGAGCCATATAAAGTGAGAGTTGCAACACTTCCATAGAGTTCCATTGTAAGAATGGAATGCGGAAGTCACGTGGGTCATGGAGGGGGCGATTTGTTCCATGGCTCTGGTTACAGTCTGACTCTGCCTGCAGTAGCGCTCCGTCGCCGCCAGAGGGCGCAGCTCCACAAGGTTTCCATAGCCGTAGTTTGGAACGATTGACCGCCTGTCGGCGGAACTCTCACTTTATATGGCTCTGGGCAGGTCTATATCACAGACTTCCATCTCACTCATGGTTTGGTCGGAACACTAACATACCGATACCGCAAAGCATTATGGGAAAGACAACACAGTCCATTCCCATTATAAATCAAAAAGGCGTTCAATGCAAGATCAACTAATAAAGTCCAGTTGATCTGGCATTGAACGCCTTTTTGATTTATCATGTCCTGGACGACTGAGAATCTTCACCAGCATATTCCCATTATATATTCACTGATAAAATCTTGGAGCTATTGGAAAAGAGTTTTAATAAAAAAGTTTTTTATGTGGAGACTTTAATATTGATCTGGGAACTAAAACAGATTCAAATAACATCAGTACATTTATAAATTCAATGTATAGTTTAAATCTGTATCCGTTGATCAAAGCCAACAAGAATTACAACTCATAGTGCCACAATCAAAAATGAAACTTAAAAACAGTGGGGCAGTCAACCACCCCTGCGCATTAGGTTTAGTTTTAGAGATAATTATGTTTATAGTTTTTTTTAATAGGTTTAGAGATTCATATTTTTTGCTTTTTGTTTGTGAAACAAGGTCAGAGGAAGCTGTTTCTGGTTCGGTTGATTGAACCCATTGTTACACATATTCTGTGACCTGCAACAGTGCATGCAACACCACCCCCTATGGTCACAATATACTGTAGCGGTTACGGGGAGTGGACTGTGTTGTCTTTCCCATAATGCTTAGCAGTATGTTAGTGTTCCGGCCGCACCATGAGTGAGATGGAAGTCTGTGATATAGACCTGCCTCTTGTGTGCTATTAAAGTTTGGGTGTTTCCTGTTGTGAGGCTCAGAGTGTCTTCATTGGGATTAACTCACACAATGTTAAGACAGTAGTCACAGAATATGGTGTAACACACGTGCTCTCCTTCAAGATATTCATTCCATACTTTGAAGCCAACGTGCATCATGGATCGGAAATATCGGCAGGTTTTATCGGAAAATCCGATAGTATCGGAGGCCGATACTGGATCGGATCAGCCCCATCCCTAGTTTTAATTACAGAGCCATGACTCCTCTCCCAACAAGGTCTAATCAGGATTACTGGTGAATGGAGTCCGATCATTGGTCAAACCTCAGATCCAGGAGGAACAATGCAGGTTCTGTCCTGGTCGTGGAACACTGGACCAGCTCTTTACCCTCACTAGGGTCCTCGAGGGGTCATGGGAGTTTGCCCGTCCTGTGTGTTTTATGGACTTGGAGAAGTCTTTTGACCGTGTTCCTCGGGGTGCACTGTGGGTATGGGATTGGGGGCCTGTTGTTACGAGCTGTTCAGTCCCTGTACAAGCAGTGTGAGAGTTTGGTTCTCATTGCCGGTAGTAAGTCGGACCCTTCAGGGTGGGAGGTGGTCTCCTCCAGGGCTGCTCGTTGTCAAAGATTCTGTTCATAACTTTTATGGACAGAATTTCTCGGTGCAGTCAGGGGGCGGAGGGATTCCAGTTCTGTGGCCTCAGGATTCCATCTCTGCTCTTTGCAGATGATGTGGTCCTGTTGGCGTCATCGTGCCGTGATCTTCAGCTCTCACTGGAGCGGTTCACAGCCGAGTGTGAAGCAGCTGGGATGAGAACCAGCACCTCCAAATCTGAGGCCGTGGTCCTCAACCGGCAAAAGGAGGATTGTTCTGTTTATGTCGATGGTGAGGTTCTGCCTCAGTTCCAGTGTCTCTGGGTTTTGTTCACGAGCGAGAGAAGAATGGAGCGTGAGGTTGACAGACAGACTGGTGCAGCATCTGCAGTATTGTGTCCACTGTTCTGGTCTGTTGTGGTGAAGAGGGGGCTGAGCTGCATGGAGAAGCTCTTTGTTTACCAGTCGATCTACGTTCCTACCCTCACCTCTGGTCATGAACTCTGGGTAGAGACTGAAAGAACCAGATCCTGGATCCAGGAGGTCTAAATGTGTTTCCTCTCGCAGGGTCGCTGGACTCTCCTTTAGAGACAGGCTGAGAAGTTCAGTTATCAGGAGAGACTCGGAGTAGAACCACTGCTCCTCCACATTGAGAGCAGCAGTTGAGGTGGTTCAGGCATGTCTGATTGGGAGGAGACCCCAGGGAAGATCCAGGACACGCTGGAGGGACTTTGTCTCTCAGCTGTTCTGGGAACACCTTGGAGTCCTCCCAGAAGAGAAAGAAGAGGCGTCTGGACCTCCCTGGTCAAGATGCTGCCCCTGGGACCTGAGTGCAGAACCAGATAGATGGATGGATGGCTGGCTGAATGGATGGTTGGATGGCTGGCTGAATGGAAGGATGGCTGAATGGATGGATGGATGGATGGATGGATGGCTGAATGCATGGATGGATGGCTGAATGCATGAATGGATGGATGGCTGAATGCATGGATGGATGGCTGAATGCTTGAATGGATGGATGGCTGAATGCATGAATGGATGGATGGCTGAATGCATGGATGGCTGGATGCATGGATGGATGGATGGCTGAATGCGTGGATGGATGACTGAATGCATGGATGGATGGACCAGTTCTCTTTGAAATCTGCTTCAGCTGCTAGCTGTGCTTTTTGTCTGCTTATTATGCCACTTTTAGCTTCTAGCTAGCACATTGTTTAGCTCACTTTTTGCTGTTTTAGCTGTTTTTACAGCCGTTCAGGACTCGGCATTCTCAGCTCTCTGCTTTTCTGGTTAAAGGCATGTCGCCCACAACGTGCATTCAGAGTGTTGTATTATTGATCGGAGCATGAGGTGGGGGAGACTCTCAGCTACTACAATCTTAAATTCTAGCCGTTAAACCAGTTTTTCTAATATTTGCTGTTGTTGATTAGCTGTGGCGGCCATCTTGACTCAGGTGTAGCTGTTTATTCAGGGATCGCTTTCTGAGAGATTAATTAAAATCCACCCAGGGGATCACGAGATATTTTGCTAACAGAGACCTCTCAGCCATGTTTACAAGTTTTCCAAAGATAATTGTTGACAAAAGGAGTTGTGTTTTAAAGTTGAGCAGGAAGGCTGAATGATTTCACTCCAGTAGACCAGAACAACTTGGTGTGGTAGTAGCTGAGAGTCATCGGATGATTTATAAACACCTACTGTATAAGTTTTTATTGATCAATTATTGATGTAGTCATTTCATCAACTATCAAGTCAAACCTCGTTAGTATTCGGGTCAGAGCCGGGTCGGGTCCTGGACCTGCTTTGATGAAGAGCACGTGATGAAGATGATGAAACAGGTATGTGTTTTCAGATGAAGCTGAAGGTTCTTCGGGATTTATTTGGTTTCTTGTCGTTAATCGAACGTCAGATTTAAAGTTTTAAACTCTCCTCGCCCTGCAGCCGGGTCTGGACCGGGACACTTCACAGAACCTCTGGGACGTTTCTTTTTATTTCCTGCCGTTTGGTTTTTATTGGTGGACTCTGGTTCCTGTCGCCGCGGGGACCCCCGACCCGCCGGCTGCTCGAACCGTTGACGCTGATGAAAGTGTTGCTGCAGCTGGTTCTGTCGCTCTCACTTGGATTTGTTAGAGGAAATAAAAACGTGAAGTGTCTTGTGGATGTGACACCAGTGGGTTTTATCGTTTGTGTGAATTTGATGGTTTTTTTGTGTTTCATCGACCGTGACCTTTGACCTTTCTGTGGAAATGTTCAGTTTGCGAAGCAGAGCTGCCAAAAGGCATCAGCTGTGTGTTTGTGTTTGTTTGTGTGTGTGTGTGTGTGTGTGTGTGTGTGTGTGTGTGTGTGTGTGTGTGTAGCACAGCCTGTGTTTGTATTTAAAAGCCGTTCAGGACTGGTTGACTGGATAACCTTGGTAAACGCTCCTCTTCAGTCCCATAATGATCATCGGTTCTGTCCAGTCCTGCTTTGGGTCTTTCAGAGGTTCTGGTTTCCTGGTCCCGGACTTGGAGAGGAAGGCCCGTTTTTATTCTGATCTCTGCTGAAATGAAACATAAAGACATTTTTAACTATTCAAAAAGTTACAAGTACCTGGGTGTACACTTGAATGATAACCTCAGCTGGAGCAATAACACCACCAGCCTGATCAAGAAAGGTCATCAGAGACTCTACTTCCTCAGACGGCTGAGACGAGCCGGTCTGAGAAGCTCAGTCCTCACCTCGTTCTACAGGTGTGCAGTGGAGAGCGTCCTGTGCTCCAGCATCAACGTGTGGCATGGAGGCTGCACAGTTGCAGAGAGGAAAGCTCTACAGAGAGTGGTGAAGGCTGCACAGAAGTCTGTGGGAGTCAGTCTCCCCACCATCACAGACATTTACACCTCCAGATGCAGAAAAAGAGCCACCTGCATCATGAAAGACCTCACTCACCCAGCACACTCACTCTTTGCACCACTCCCCTCGGGACGGAGGTTGAGGAGCATCAAATGTAGAACCACTAGACTGAGGAACAGCTTCTACCCTGAGGCTGTCAGACTCATGAATAAATAAATAATAAGAATAAACACTGCAAAATGTCACATCATGCTGATACTGATCTGTTTCTTGTTGCTGCGTTCATCTGTGACTATCTGCGTTCATCTGTGACCATCTGCTCATGTTCGTGCTGCTGTTTATAATGATGTTTTTCTACTACATTAGGGCTTAGTGTATTACTAGCTGATGTCTCTCTTAGTTAATCCTAGATGTTATTATTGTTTTTCTCTTGCATTTGTTGTTGGATGTAACTGGGACCCCGTGTACATAATCTCGTTTTCAACACATGTACTACATGCGGTGCAAATGACAATAAATTCTCTCTGACTCTGACTCTGACTCTGAAAATGATCAGATCTGTAAGATTCAGACTGAGTTTACGTCTAAAAGCAATTATAAATAAGAAGCTCATGCCGAAATTTTACCAAAACTATTATAAGAGTAATATAAATTTAATAATAATATATAATAATAAAATATGAATATTTAAATTATAATAAACTGTTATAAGAGCTAAAACAAATACCAGTACTGTAATCACAATAATGAATACATCAGAGCGTTGTTTGCCTTTATCTCTGTTTTTACCTACTGTTCCGACTTCACCGAGTCAGAGCAGAGATTTTAATTAAATTTAAATTTAAATCTCTAATTTAAATTAACATTTATTGTTAATTATTTTTCTGCTACTATTCATACCTGATTAAAGGTTTGTGACGTGGATCAGTTCCTGGGATCTTGTGTATTTATCTGTAAGCAGCCACCTCATTTACTGACTGCTTACTGTCAGTTTACAGACTGACTGTTTACTGAGGTTTTAACAAGCTAAAATGATTGTTTTCTATTCGGTTTGGCCTTATTTTTTGTGGATTGTGTTTGAAATACCGTTTTGTGTTTGAATAAATTTATTCAGTTTTTTGTTTATTTTTGTGTCTGGAAACTCGGCGGGTTCATCGTTACCTGCTGCAGGTCTCAGGCCCCGCCTCCTGCGTGATGTCAGCAGTCTCACCTTGCAGGCAGCAGCCTCCCCGGTCTGAGATGCTGAAACCTTCGGCTGCGTGCATCATCAGCACTCAGCCGAAGTGACTGAGCTGCGAGGCTGTTCTCACAGAAACGTGTTAATGAGCGTCTCCATCTGCGGCGCCTGCTCCAACATGGAGGACGGACACAAACCAATCTGTTGAAAGCAGAAACATCTTTGTTTGTCTCTCCTCCTGGCTGCCATTAACATAAAGTCGACGCCCACGTTTTTTATTTTTTTTACCAGCCGCCATGTGGGAGCGTGTCAGACTCCCCTGGACCCCGCCGGCTCCGGGCCCACGGCCTCGGCTCCTGGCTCCGAGCCGCTCGGTCCGGAGGCGGCGGCTGGAGCGAGAGGCAGAAAGTGAAGCGTGAATCCACACGATTAATTAATCTGCAGGCCTCGCAGGACGCCCCCCCATTGTTCTGATCCGATGTTTAATTAGTTCTTTAAAATTAAACGTTCTGTTCGGCGGTCGCTTCTTTACGTCCGACCGGCTCCAAGCCAGGAAACAGTTTCTGCTTTTTACATGAATTGTTTAGAAATTCCTGCTGATGGAAGATTCTGCTTTTACCACCATAAAACAAGACAACATTTTAGCTGTTTTTCCTGGACAAATTGTGCCGTCAGTCATTTACAGTTTTAGATGAGCAGAAGATTCTTTCTGATTCAGCAGGAACCTCAGCTAAAATCACAGCACTGCAGCTGAAAGCTAAAGTTTTTAAACAGTAGCTAAAAGCTAAAACTATCAGTTATAAACTCAAATCGGTAAAACTGGTGCTAAGTGTTGTTAGTCAACAAAACAATAGCTAAAGGCTAAAAATAAACAAACGCACGTTGCCCAAAGCTAAAATTAAAACTGCAGCTGAAAATGAACATAATCAAATGGTAAATGGAGCTTATTTATATAGCGCCTTCCAGCCCCCTATGAGGGGCCCCAAAGCGCTTTACAGCACCAGCCATCCACCCATTCATACACACATTCATACACCGGTAGCGGTAGTCTGCCATGCAAGGCGACAGCCAGTCCTACCGGGAGCAACTCGGGGTTAAGTGTCTGGGGAACCGGGATTCGAACTTCCAACCTTCCGATCAGGGGACGACTGCCATTACTGGTGTTTGATCGTTTTATTTTGATCTGCAGTGTTTTTATGTTTTTCGTGTTGTACCGTATTTTCTGGTGTATAGGTCGCACCATCCAATTATTGCCAAAGAATTGGAAAAATCCCTAGATAGGTCGCACCGGAGTATAGGTCGCACCTACGTTTAGCTCTGCTGCAAATGTCTGCCACAGGAGCGCACAGCAAGGCTTTTAAGAAGATTAACACTTAAAAACAATTATTTGTTTGATAAAAATTATAGCAAATATGTGTCTGAGCTGAACTTTTCCTTAATAAATGAACGTAATTGTGAAATGAGCTGGATTTAAAAATTTGTTTCGCCGAAAGTGATAACAAGCCATATATAGGTCGCACCGGTGTATAGGTCGCAGGCCTTGAAAAAACCATAAAAAGGTGCGACCTATACACCGGAAAATACGGTACTTCATTGTCTGTGGTGCCTGTTGCTTGTTTGTTTGTTCAGCACTTTGGTGTGGACTTGTTCCTGTTTAAAGTGCTTTATAAATAAAATGGTATGGTATGGTATTACCACTACACCATCTCGTCCCCCAAACAGTAGTTAATAGCTAAAATGAGCAAAATAGTAGCTAAAAGACTAGCAATCTGTAGCTTACAACTAAAATCAGTAAAGTTGATTCCAATGCTAATATTCATCCAATCCAATATTCCATTGCTAAATGCTAAAAGTAGCTTAAAGGTTCAGTATGCAGTTTCTGTAGAACTGCAGCAGTTAGAAATATTTTCAACAGGCAAAGCATTCTGATCCCTCCCCCTCAGAGCCATATGTGGCTCTGCCCCCTTGTGGTCTGTTGAATTTCAAATTCAAGCTCTGTTTTTATTGGCTGATTCAAATTCAAGCTCTGTTTTTATTGGCTGGTTACAAACTCTGTTTTTATTGGCTGGAAAATGGCGGGTCACCTTTTCTTTTTAGAAATGCTTATTTACCACCTGGAGAAGCAAGGGGACAATATTTTTTTTTATTTTTTTTCAGAGATTACCTGGCTAACATCAGTCTGTCAGGAGGTAGTGACAGAGTGAAGAAATATGTTCATAAAAAAAGCTACATACTGAAGCTTTAAGAAGTCGAGAGCAGAGCCAGCAGCTGAAGGAGACCTCAAAGAGAAGGAATTCTTGAGATCTTGTGCTTCTTGGCAGAAATATTTATAAAGAAATCCAAATAATCCTAAAATATGATACAGGAAGCTGAACATCTGGATGTATGAACATAAACAGCTAAAGAATAAACTGTAAACAGGAAGACATCCTTACTCTGATTTTTAAAGTTTGTTTGGATCCAACACGGTTCTGAAGAAGGTTCTGATGTGACCCATCTTCTGGCCCAGGTGGAGCATGTGCTCAGGTGTTTCCAGCAGGTAAGGGACGCACCGTCATTAGCTGTAGATGTTAGCTTTAGCACGCTGTGCTTGCTGCAGGCTGCAGTGCATGCTGGTCTATTGAGTTCAGCTTGTTGTGCCGTGGGATGAGTTTGTTGTGATTTGACCAAGAAACGAAACAAAAGAACCCAAACTCCGAACAACTGAACACACTTCACTCCAGCTCCATGGGAGGAACTTGACCTCTGACCTCTTGGCCCTGCAGTCTCCAGGTGAAACGACACAGCCTGACCCCTGAACGACGGCCATATTGTTTGACTCGCCGCCTCTGAACCCAAGTCCCAGTTCTGGTTTGTTGGGAGTTTGGTGCCACATCCTGGATTTCATTGTTGATGGTGGAGTTGTCGCTGCATCCTGTCACCCTCCCCCCCTCCACACACACACACACACACACACACACACACACGCTCTGATTTAGTTGTTTTGAAATGCCGGCAGCTGACCTGGAGGCTCTTCACGAGCGAGCGTGTGAGCTCCTCTTTCATCTCTCACAGGCGCTTTCCGTACGTCGCGGGGTTGCTCTCACCCCTCAATTATTCATCAGCCTGTTTCCATGGCAACAGCTGCAGCCCTGTGTGCGTATGTGTGTATGTGTGTGTGTGTGTGTGTGTTTGACAGCTGTAACACGTCGGGCGTCATCAGTTCATGATGGTATAATATTACACTTGTGGTGCGTTCAAGGGCGGCTGTAGACGAGAGGAAAAAGCAGCGTTCGTCTTGTTGACACAAAAAGTTAAATTTCGTTACGTTTTATATTTTTTTTATTTTTTTTATTTAGAAACTCAGGGCAGCACGGTGGCGCAGCTGGTAGAGCTGCTGCCTCTCACTGAGAAGGTTGCCGGTTCAAATCCCGGTCGGGGGCCTTTCTGGGTGTTGAGTTTGCATGTTCTCTCTGCATACGTGGGTTTCCTCCCACAGACCAGAAACATGCATGTTAGACTGATTGGTGGTGAATGGTTGTTTGTCTCTGTGTGTCCCTGTGATGGACTGGAGACTGTCCAGGGTGTCCCCCGCCCCCTAGCACAGTGACTGTTGGACATGGACGCCGGCGAACCCCCTGACCCAAAATGGAAGAAGCGGGTAAAGATGATGGATGGATGGATTTAGAAACTCACAGGGCAGACGCAGGAGCGAGTGCAAAAATAAAAAGTAAATAAAAGTAGTTTGTGGGCGGAGCCTAATCAAGTTAATTCAGAGTCAGAGAGTCTTTATTGTCATTTGCACCGCATGTGGTACATGTGATGAAACGAGATTATGTACACAGGGTCCCAGTTACATCCAACAACAAAATGTGAGAGAAAAACAGTAATAACATCTAGGATTAACTAAGAAAAACATCAACTAGAAATACACTAAGCCCTAATGTAATAGAAAAACATCATTATAAACAGCAGCACGAACATGAGTCTGTATGAGCAGATGGTCACAGATGAACACAGCAACAAGAAAACAGATCAGCATCAGCATGATGTGATATTTCACAGTGATTATTTATTTATTCATGAGTCTAACAGCCTCAGGGTAGAAGCTGTTCCTCAGTCTAGTGGTTCTACATTTGATGCTCCTCAACCTCCGTCCTGAGGGGAGTGGGGCAAAGAGTGAGTGTGCTGGGTGAGTGAGGTCTTTCATGATGCAGGTGGCTCTTTTCCTGCATCTGGAGGTGTAAATGTCTGTGATGGTGGGGAGACTGACTCCAACAGACTTCTGTGCAGCCTTCACCACTCTCTGTAGAGCTTTCCTCTCTGCAACTGTGCAGCCTCCATGCCACACGTTGATGCTGGAGCACAGGATGCTCTCCACTGCACACCTGTAGAAGGAGGTGAGGACTGGGCTACTCAGACCAGCTCGTCTCAGCTGTCTGAGGAAGTAGAGTCTTTAACCGTGTTTCCATCCATTTTAATTGCGAAATTTGAGCTTCCTCGCAAATATGTAAATACAAATTAATGCAGATCAGAAGTGTTTCCATCTACTGGCTTGAAGCGCTTCTTCCAAGCCGCACACAGCGTCATTACGTCAGACGTCAGCGTCATTACGTCAGACGTCAGCGTCATTACGTCAGACGTCAGCACTGCGCATGTCTACAGTAAACAGGAAGTAGCGGTTGAAAACAGAACCCGGCCACACATCTCATCAAAATGGAGAGAATATTTCAGGTACGTGTTGCTATCGGGCGAGTTGTATTTATTCTGTCATGCCAACTAGTTTTAGCGATGTTACATGTTGTCCGGAGCGGAAACAGCTGAACGTCACGTGACGTGAATGTTCGCTACGTCAGAAATGAGTCGGAAAATGTGTTTCCATCTGTCGTTTAGCGCATCTCAAATCCCAAAAACCACCTCAAGCGAGCGTATAAACTTTTTAGCGTAATTCAGGAAGTAACCTCGCAATTTGCCGTTTCCATTAAGCTTTTCTGCTGCGCTATTTCAAATTGCGCAGCTAGAAACCTTGATGGAAACACGGCTAATGTGGAGCTCTTTGGGACTGGGATGATGGTGGCGGTCTTCAGGCAGGTGGGAACTGTTTCCAGGGCAAGTGAAGTGTTGGAAGGTGTTGAATTCTCAGCAATTCTGACTTTACAGTTCAATATTTACGTGAAGAAATTTAAATGTTTGCAATAAATTTACATGAAATAAAATCACTTATTTATGAAGAATACAAACAGTGTTTTGTTGAAAATCTGAGTTTTCTCCATAAATTCATCATAAACATCTCGGAGAAGCTCCCTTTTGTAAAATTAATTTAAGAAGTTTGGACTTTTTCCTGCTAATTTATAATTTATTAATCTGCATAAACATTTTGAGTTAAATTAAGACTTGAATCCTCAAAGTTGAACTATTTTTCTCATTAATTTATGACTTCAGAGAATAAAAAAACCTCAATTATTTCTTTTTTTCTTAAAAATGTATAAATTACCAACATAATAGTAATTATCTATCTATCTATCTATCTATCTATCTATCTATCTATCTATCTATCTATCTATCTATCTATCTATCTATCTATCTATCTATCTATCTATCTATGTACAGTATATATATACAGTATATATGTGTGTGTGTGTGTGTGTGTATGTGTGTGTGTGTGTATATGTATGTGCGTGTGTGTGTGTATATATGTGCGTGTGTGTGTGTGTATATTATGTGCGTGTGTGTGTGTGTGTGTATATCTACATATATGTGTGTGTATGAAATGTGTGTGTGTGTGTATAAATAAAATGAAAAAATAAAGAATGAATTAGTTTTTAAGATTTTTGTGTTTAGCCCCGCCCACTACCTGTAATCTCTTAAATTTGCAGCGATTTAAATATTCTGTCAAACACGGAGTAAAAACCTGATCAAAAGTTCAGAGTTCTGGTTCTGGTTCTGTTACCTGGTTCTGGTTCTGTTGCTCTGTTGTGTGTAAAGTTCTGTTTCTGTTTCTTCGCCTCCTTTTTGTTGGTTCTAATTCTTCTCATTCATAAAAACGTCAACAGATCTTTATTTCTTTAGCTTTTTCTTTGGGTCCAGTTCTGTGGTTCTGTTCTGCTGCCCATCCTGTTGATGGTTGTACTGGTTCTGATCCATCAGGCGGTTCTGATTCGTCGGGTTCTGCTTTGAACTGATTGAAGTTCAGAATTTCTGGGTTGGATTTTTTAAAAATTCTGGTTCTGTGAATCCTGGATCAGACCTGGTTCTGGTTTCTCTGGTGCAACGTTTGTTGGGTGGGTTTTGCTGTCTGGTTCTGGTAATTTCAGAGGGTTCTGTATCTCCGGTTCTGTTTGGACCGAGCTCTATCTCTGTTTAGACTGAATCTTTTATTTATTTTTGCCCGGTTTCACAAGTTTGATGTTCTGATGTCAGTGGTTCTGTTCTGCTCTAAATGGTTCTGCTGGTTCTGTGAGGTGGTTCTGACTCGGCTGGGTCGACAGGTTCTGTTGTTCCACTGGTTTTTATTTCTGGTTCTTATTGATCCGATTTGTAAATGATTTTTGTTTTAGCTTCTTGTTCTTCGGTTCTGACTCCTCTGGTTTTACCGGGTCATATTCACAGTTTGTGGTTCTGTTTATTCAGCAGAACCTGTGCTGTAGATGGCAGCTGGTTCTGATCCATCTGGTTCTACAGAGCTTAGACGGGTTCTAATGTTTACATGTCTCAGTTCTGCCTTTTCTGATCCTCTCTTGTCCAATTTATTGTGTCAATATTTTTCTGGTTCTGTCTGGTCATGCCAAAGTTCTGTAGGTCAGGATCCGGTCCAGTTTGTTCACACTGTGCAGCTGAGGTCCAGTCTGACCTGCAGAGGGCAGCAGAACCCAGCAGGTCTGAGCAGAACCTGGTTCCTCTGTGGTTCTGATGGCTCAGAATGAGGCGGGTCCAAACGGACCGGACCAGCAGTAATCCTGATAATCTGCAGCTGAAACACTGACCTACATGTGTGACCATGTCTACACCTGCAGGCCACGCCCACACCAGCAGACAGCCAATCATAGCACGCGCTGCAGACCACCTGTTTTTTTAATGTACTGTTGTTTAGGCATTAATTGGAATTATTAGTTATAATTAAGTTTTTTTTTAATTTTCAGTTTTGACAGATTTGCTCTAATGAGTGTTGAAAAATTAAAACATTAATTAGTATAAATACGATGCTGTAATATGTTAATAATCACATGACTTTCAGGCAGATTTGTCTTTGACATAATTCTGCTCAGATTATCAAAACAAAACTTTTAAACATAAAATCAGACTTTTCTCACACATTCAAACCGGTTCAGTACCTTTTACTTTATTCCAAAATAATTCTGATTAAAGACGCTCCTCCTGCTGAAACACAAAAGTCCTCTGAAAGTATTTTTTAATCCATAGTCTCTAAAAACACATTTGTATGGAAAGGATTAGATTAAATTGAACATTTCTGCTCTCAGAGGATTACTGTCACCCTGTGAGGGGCGTTACCATGGATACGGCAGCCTCTGGGGTCAGAGGTCAGATGTTTAAAGCTTAAAACTAAAGAAAATAGCTTTTTGTGTTAATTGGTGCGTTTTGATATAAAACACAAACAGAAAAAATATATGTAACAACAAACTGAAAAAACAAGCAGAGGTGAATCTTTGGATGGAATTTAAAACATCAGACTTTTTTTAAATTAATGTTTTGTTTGCTTGTTGAAGCTGAGACATGAGTTAATAAAGTTTTAAATCAGGCTGTTAACATTAATTTTAAATGTTTTTGTTTGAATAAGAGTGACTGTAAACTTTGTGTTGTTAACGGCTGCTCTCACTTTAATGTTTGTTGGATTTAAATGATCTCACGTTGAGCTGTTCGTTTCTTTTTGTGCGTTGATGAATCGCTCCCCCGTGAAACGACGAGTCGTTTGTAGTTCCATTCACAGAAGGATGTCTTCTTTCTTCTCTCCGTCCTCGGTTTGTTCCTTTTTTTCCTTTTTCTCAATTTTTTTAAACTTTATTTATTTATCATGTATTATCACCGTGTTACTGCTGTTTTATCAACCCATCCATCCAACTGTCCATCCATCCATCTATCTGTCCGTCTGTCCATCCATCCATCCGTCTAACCGTCCATCTGTCTGTCTGTCCATCTATCCATCCGTCCATCTGTCTAACTGTCCATCCATCCATCCATCCATCTATCCATCTTTCTAACCCTCCATCATTCTTCTGTCTGTCCATCCATGCGTCTAACCGTCCATCCATCCATCTGTCTAACCCTCCATCCATCCATCTAATTGTCTGTCCGTCCATCCATCCATCCATCCGTCTAACCATCTGTCCGTCCATCCATCCAATTGTCTGTCTGTCCGGCCGTCCATCCATCCATCCATCTGTCTAACCCTCCATCCGTCTAACTGTCGGTCCATCCATCCGTCTAACCATCTGTCCATCCGTCCATCCATCCATCCATCCATCCATCCATCCATCCATCTGTCTAACCCTCCATCCATTCTTCTAACTGTCTGGACATCCATCCATCCATCTAACCCTCCATCCATCCATCTAACCGTCTGTCCATCCATCCATCCATCCGCCCATCTATCCACCCATCTATCCATCTGTCTAACCCTCCATCCATTCTTCTAACTGTCCATCCATCCATCCGTCTAACCATCCATCCATCCACCATCCATCCATCTGTCTAACCCTCCATCCATTCTTCTAACTGTCTGGCCATCCATCCATCCATCCGTCTAACCCTCCATCCATCCATCTAACCGTCTGTCCATCCATCCGTCTAACTGTCCATCCATCCATCTGTCTGTCCATCTGTTCATCCATCTGTCCGTCTAACCATCCATCTGTCTTACCGTCCATCTATCCATCCATCCATCTGTCCGTCTAACCGTCCATCTGTCTAACCGTCCATCTATCCATCCATCCATCTGTCCGTCTAACCGTCCATCTGTCTAACCGTCCATCTATCCATCCATCCATCTGTCCGTCTAACCGTCCATCTGTCTAACCGTCCATCTATCCTTCCATCCATCCATCTGTCTAACCTTCCATCCATCTGTCTAACCCTCCATCCATCTATCTGTCTAACCCTCCATCTGTATGTCTGTCCATCCGTCCATCCATCCATCCATCTAACCCTCCATCATTCTTCTAACTGTCTATCCATCCATCCATCCGCCTATCCATCCATCCATCTGTCTAACTCTCCATCATTCTTCTAACGGTCTGTCCATCCATCCATCCATCCATCCATCCACCCTTCTAACCATCCATCTGTCTAACCCTCCATCCATTCTTCTAACTGCCTGTCCATCCATCCATCCGAAACCGTCTGTCCATCCATCCATCTGTCTAACCCTCCATCCATCCATCTCTCTGTCCATCCATCTGTCCGTCCGTCCATCCATCCATCCATCCATTCATCCATCTGTATCCTGTGGAAACTTTACTGTCTTCTCAAACAGGCAAAAGGACTGAGAGGAGTTAAGTTGAAAGTCACTTTCCAAACCTGAGAACTTATGACTCAGCCAGACATTACATAAGGCACAAAACAGAATCTGGGTTCACTGACCAAGACATTTTCAGATTAAAGAAAATAATGAGCAAAGTCAGAAAACAATTCTGAACAAATGATGAACACCAGCATTTTAATTTTTCTTATACTCTTTTTGTACCACTTTTAAACCTCTCACTCAACATGGATTCTTTTAAAATAGCATCTTTAAACATCAACTGACCTAGAGAGGCTGTGAAGCGTGCACTGGTTTACCAAACCATTAAGTATAAAAACATTGACGTTCTGCTTTTACAAGAGACACATGGTGCATCAAATGTGGCGCAGGGACGTTTGTGTTGAAGTCCTGGCAACAATAGCTATTCAGTGATTTTATTTTGTGATGGAAGCATCATATTCTAGTTTCAAACCCTAACATGTGGTTTTGTCTTTCTAGAAACCAGTTCAGGGTTGTTTGTGGTTTGTGACAACTGGCATATTAAAGTTGTGAGTTGTGAAAACTTACTATTCAGTCATTTTCTGCTCATCATCTGAACCAAAGCAAAACAAACAAACAAACAAACATATATATATATATATATATATATATATATATATATATATATATATATATATATATATATATATATATATATATATATATATATATATATATATATATATATATATATATATATATATATATATATATATAATATATATATATATATATATATATATATATATATATATATATATATATATATATATATATATATATATATATATATATATATATATATATATATATATATATATATATATATATATATATATATATATATATATATATATATATATATATATATATATATATATATATATATATATATATATATATATAAACAAATTACACAAAGAGAAATATTGTTGACCAACCATGGATGACAAAAGGGTTGAGAAATGCTTGTAAAAAAAAAGAATTATTTGTATTCATGTTTCTTGAAATTGCGAAGTCAGAACGCTGAAGAAAAATATAAAAAGTATAAAAATAAATTAGTAGGGATTATAAGGAAACATAAGAAAGAATATTATAGTAAATTATTAGATAAAAGTAATGGTGATATGAAAGCAACATGGCGAGTAATGAATAGTGTCCTGAAGAATCATAAAGCAAAAACTGGTATTTCAAAATATTTTGTAAAAGACAACGATGAAGTTCATGATGAAAATGAAATTGTAAATGGATTTAATCAATATTTCGTGAATGTTGGATCAAGCCTTGCAGCTAAGATACCAAAAGTAGATAAAAATATGATCCACTCAATTACAGGTTGTGCAAATAGTATTTTCCTAAATGGAACTAACAAAGAGGAAATAATGAATGTAGTAAAACATCTTACAGACAAGAGATCGAAAGACTGGGTGGACATGGATATGATGTTTGTAAAGGACATAATGAGCCATGTTATTGAGCCGTTCACATACATATGTAACTTATCATTTTCAACAGGAATTTTTCCAGATAATATGAAAGTAGCTAAGGTCGTTCCTCTTTTTAAAAATGGTGATAAATGTGTATTCAACAATTATAGACCTATATCCTTGTTACCACAGTTTTCAAAAATTCTTGAAAAACTATTTGTGAACAGACTAGATCAATTTATAGATAAACAAAATATTCTAAGCAACAGTCAGTATGGGTTTAGAGCAAAAAACTCTACATCAATGGCTCTCATGGAATTAATGGAACAAATAACTACTGCTGTCGATCAAAAACAATATTGTGTCAGTATTTTTGTTGATTTAAAAAAAGCATTTGATACTATTGATCACACCATTCTCCTAGAAAAACTGAACAAATATGGTATTAGAGGACCAGTATTACAGTGGGTATCTAGCTATTTGAAAGATAGGAAACAATTTGTACAAATAAATGATGTTAGATCCACAACGATCCACAATAATTCAGGGAATAGGATTGTGGAATGATTTGGAAGATACCGTTAAAAATGCCAGATCACTGTATACATTTGAGAGACTGATAAAGACGAGTTTCTTTAAAGAAGGTGGAAATCGTTAATATAAATCTACTTAAGTTGTTGTCGGATATGATTTAGATGTTTATGTTTTTATGTTTTTAATTTAGCTAGATTATTATTGTCTTTGTGAATTACATTTTAATTAAAATTTTGTAAAAATATTTTGATTTACATTAGAATTAAGTAAAAAGGGGCAGTTTTCACGAGACTAGTTCTTCTTCTGCCACCTTTCATTTGATTTTATTTACATTTTTTGATTGTATTGTGTATATATACTGTATATATATATATATATATA
>JBBPBX010001234.1:0-17006 GCA_038048925.1 Garcialebias charrua | reverse complement strand
ATTTTGTCATGTTTTTAAATGAAATGAATAAAATAAAAAAATAAAAAGAACATGCAAACTCCACACAAAAAGACCCCAGGTCCAACCAGGGATTGAACACGGGACCTTCTTGCTGTGAGGCAACAGTGCTAACCACTGATCCATCGTGCTGCAAACTAAAAACTTGTCTAAGATTAAACAGGTACAACGAATTAGCGGAAGCTAACATTAACTGATAACCGCTAACTTTTATCATCCACTGCTGTCTCTGACTCTGTGAGCTGTAATGTGACAGCGTTGTCAGTGAACACAACTCTGAATGGTTGATCAATCACAGGTAAAGCGTCCATGTCCAGTTCAGTACTGAGGGTTATGGTGGAGGAGGAGAAGTTGTGGATCATCACAGACTGCGTTCTGTTGGTTAAGAAGTTCAGGACCCAGCTGAAAAGGGAGGGGCTTAGTCCAAGTGTGAGTAGTTTGTCCATCAGGGTCTGGGGAATCATGGTGTTGAAGGTGGATGTTAAGTCCACAAAGAGCATGCGGACGTAGGAATCCTTCTGCTCCAGTGTGGACCACAGAGGAGAGGGCATCCTCTGCTAATCAAAACTGTATGCGTACAGTCCTCGTTGATGTCGATGGTAGCTTTGATGTGGGCCATGACCAGTCTTTCTAAGCATTTAGTGACTATCGGGTGAGGCCATGGCCGATAGTCATTCAGACCAGTCACTGCAGAGCTCTTTGGGACTGGGATGATGATGGTGGTGGTCTTCAGGCACGTGGGAACAGTTGCCAGTGTGAAGGAGGAGTCAAAGATGTCAGCCAGCACCTTGCAGAGCTGATCGGAACAGTCATTCAACACCCTCCCAGGAATGTTGTCAGAGCCCGTGGCTTTGTGAGGAATAATCTTCCTGAGGCTCCTTCTTAAGGCCGCATATAGCTCTGCGTACGGCCGAACGCCGCTCTACGCGTGTGTTCTGTGTGCAGGCAGTTCACAGTATAGCTCTGCGTTCGTTCTCGCGTTAATGCTCGCGTTTTCACTCCAAATACTTGACGGAATTTGAGCGGTGTTCTGTGTTTATATGTTAATAAAAAGTTCTAAAAAATAAAATAAAAACAGGGAGCGCTGGTCCAGCACACCAGGAAATCTGCAGAAACTCGCGCAGCCACGTTGGACAGGAGTTTAATTTGCTCAAGAAAAATCCATTCATTTCTCATCATTTCAGTCATGGAGTCAACGGAGGAGGAAGCGATCACTTGACTTTTGGCCAAAAACAAACAATAGAAAAGGCCAGATCAGGGATGAAGAAGGGGAATTTAATACATTTGTGTCACATACAAAACAGAACGGCGCCGGGCAGTTTATTGTGAGACAACGCGTTACGTACGCGGTCGTAAAATTTGAGCTTGGAGCGTTCATGCCCGCGTTCAAAGGCTTGTGCCTCTGCGTTCGAATGGCGTCAAGCGTCGTTCGGCCGAATGCAGAGCTATACTGGGGCCTTTACTTCTGCTGGAGTCATGAGGGACTTCTCTCCAGATGGTGAGTCTGGATCTGGTGGTGGGGGTCTATTTGGGTCTTCAAAGTGGTCATATAACTTGTTAAGAGCATCAGACAGTGATATGTTCCTAGGGCATTGTGCACCCCTGCTTTTAAAGTCTGTGATGCACTTAATGCCCTTTCACATGCTCCATAGGTTCTGTGAGGAGAAATGTCCCTGGATCTTCCATGCATATGTGGCTTTGGCCCTCTTAAAACCATCAGTCAGCTCTTTCCTTGCCTTCCCCAGTTCCTGTGAGTCACCAGACCTGAAGACAACATCCCTGGCTTTCAGCAGGGTACGGACCTCTACGTTCAGCCGGGGTTTCTGGTTAGGGTAGCACCTCACACTCACAGTCTTGGTGGTGGTGACATCTTCAGCGCACTTGTTGATGTGAGGACAGCAGATGTGTATTCCTTCAGATCCAGCTCTCCCTCATTTACAGCAACCTCACTGAACATCTGCCAGTCTGTGCGTGAAAAACAGTCCTGCAGTACAGAGTCACTGTCTCTGGGCTATAGGGATGGGGCCGATCCGATCCAGTATCAGTATCCAATACCAGCATAATGTAAGTATCGGATATCGGATCCAGCCTGCCGATATTTCCGATCCAGCTTCAAAGAGCACTTGTGTTCCATCACATTCTGAGACTGCCATCTTAACATTGTGTGAGAAAAACCTAATGAAGAGACTCTTAAGCCTTACATAGGAAACTCATTGACTTTAACAGCACACAAGAGGCAAGTCTATACCACACACATGTCCTTCTTACTCATGGTGCAGCTGGAAAAACTAAAAAAACTGCTAAGCATGATGGGAAAGACAACACAACCACTCCCCTTAACCACTAAGAGAATGGGTTTTGTTGTCTTTCCCATAATGCTTAGCGTTTTTTTAGTTTTCCAGCTTTAGCAGTGAGCCATGAGCTGCTGTTGTTTTTAGTTTTCCAGCTTTAGCTTTAGCTGGAAAACTGCACCATGAGTAAGAAGGACATGTGTGTGGTATAGACTTGCCTCTTGTGTGCTGTTAAAGTTTGTGAGTTATCTGTTGTAAGGCTCAAGAATGTTTTCATTGGGCATATCTCACACAATGTTAAAATGAATAGTCTCAGTACAAAAATTTAATTATAAAGATTCACATACCTGAACCGTATCGGATCGGAAAAGTATTGGTATCGGTCGATACCCAGTTTTTAAGTATCTGTATCGGATCGGAAGTGAGAAATGTGGATCGGTGCATCCCTATGGCTACACAGTGATGGTTTTCTGCACAAGGCTGGAACGTCTCAGCAGGGAGAGGCAGACAGGGGCTAGAAAGATAGAGATTTGGTCAGAGAGGCCAAGGTAGGGGTGGGGTACCACTCTCGTGTGTTGGTTTGTACACATTCTAGTGCCTTATTTCCCCTTGTTGTTATGGTGACACTGACATGCTAATAGAATCTTGGCAGAGTGTCATTCAGGTTTATGTGTTTAAAATCCCCACCACCACGTAAAAAGCCTCCGGATGCTTGCACTGAAGCAAGCTGATGCCACCGTGTAGTGCATTCAGTGTGTCTTTAGCTTTAGCATCCAGAGCTATATAGACACCAATTATATGCACCGCTGTAAACACGAGATAAATAGCGTGGCCGACATTTCACAGTCAATTGTTCTACAGCCTCGGAGCAGGAACTTTTTATCAGAACGCAGTTTGTGCACCGACCTTTATTTACAAAGACACATAAGCTGAAACCTGCAGATACTAGGGTTGTTACAATTCGACCGGATATCCGGTTTGACAAGCTAGCGATGTGGTTGCATCGGTAGCAGTCACGTAAACCGACAGCAACCAGCCACAAATCCAGACATGAACCAGTTGAAGAGACACGGACCGGGTATCGCGAGACTTGCTAGGTTGACAATGCGTTTCTAGAACAACGCAAGAGTTGGAAATGCCCGCAAAGCTATTCTCATGCATGTTCCGTAGCTCACCAAGCCGACGAACATGGATGTAAATAGTAGCAGCGCTAGCGAGTCACCGTGAAAGATTTTCAACACATCAGCCAGACAAAAATCTAAAGTGTGGAACGTTTTCAGGTTTTACAAGGATGGAAAACTCGACAAAAGCCACGCTATATGTAAGCTATGCAGAGCACGTCTGAAGTACACTGGTAGCACAACAAACCTTGACCAACATGCAACAAGGAAACACAGAGAGGAGTATGACGAACTTCTCAAGCCTCACAACAACGAGCAGGAGTATGTAGCTGCATCACAGAAAGCGACGGGTAACGTTATCACTCAATTTTACGGGCAACTTGGTGATAGTTTATCACGAGCTAAGGATATAACAGCATCAATATAGTCTGCTGTGTTTTGTTGCGGTCACTAGATTTATTCTGCCTACTGTTTTTTGATTGTTTACACTGCATTTAACCATACTGTACACTAAATGTAATGTCATGTTTTATTTCTAGGTAACGGGGGATTCAGTTCAGAGAGGTCCAGTGCAGACTGAACCTGCAAATGGAGATCTGGATGTCTGCATTGATAAACCCCAGACCCAAGAGGAGCATACAGGTTTGTGTTTTATAACTTGTGATCAAGAATGAGCTGACTTTGTCTTAAACTTGTGCTGCAGTCATTGTATCAGCATAAAACACATTCACTATAATGAGAGAATCTGCATGCACAGAAAGAGTTAAATAATCATCATGATGATAATGATATATCTTTTACACATGTACACGAGTCCCTACATAAATAAATTCTGAACATCAGATGAAGATTTTTACATAAAATGGTAAAGTCAGTAAAAAAAAAAAAAAACTTCATGGCTAACATAGCCAGTAATATATGGTGCATGTTTTCTATTTCAGATGATGAACCACCTTGTAAAAAGAAGAAAATGTCAGCGCTGGACGAGCTGTTGGGAGAAGACTTTGTTTGTTTGTTTGTTTATTTATTCATTTCATTTCCATTAAAAACAATACAATTTCAAGAGAAAAAATATAAAATACCTATAAAATGAAAGGCATCAGAAAAAGAATTAAATCTTATCAATTCTGCCCCTTCTTAACAAAATCAATTCAAACAATCAATTCAAGCAATAATCACAAATAATACAACAAAACCCAAAACATATCACAATTATTCTTTATAGTTTTTGCTAATATTAACTAACTTAAATATATCTCGTCAGCATTATATTCTTTATCCTTTTCTTAAATACAAATAATGATTCCTCATTTTTAATATCATTATTCAAACCATTCCATAAATCAATTCCCCTCATTACTTTGAAGTGAGGATGGCAGCTAGATCTGTGAGGGACCAGGCCAGTGAAGAAGTCAAGAGGTACAGAGAGCGTGACCCTTTGCCCCTGACAAAAACCCACTCCAGTGGTGGAAAGAACAGGACTTGCCACTGCTGTCATCTATGGCTGAAATGTATCTCTGCATACCAGCCACCAGTGTGGCGTCTGAGAGAGTTTTCAGCACTGCAGGAGATATTGTTTCCACAAAACACAGTCTACTCAAACATGAGCATGTGGATCAGCTGATTTTCCTTAAGAAAAATCTGCCGCAAAAAAAGATGAGGATGATTATGGTAAATGGTAAATGGTAAATGGAGCTTATTTATATAGCGCTTTCCAGCCCCCTATGAGGGGCCCCAAAGCGCTTTACAATACCAACCATCCACCCATTCATACACACACATTCATACACACACATTCATACACCGGTAGCGGCAGACTGCCATGCAAGTCTGCCACGGCCGCCCATTATGATGAATAAAAATATATGTAACTAAGCACAAACATAAGGAAGTGAACTACTTCACTGTGTTTGATTGCAGATTTAACCTGACACATTTGAATGTAGAAATGCAGGACATTGTTCAGATACCTCCCCAGGTCAAAAAGCTGCAGTTGGATTTTTGTATAGATGTAATCAGTACTTTGACTGTTGATATGTGCTGCTGATTATTCATGCTGCTGATCTGATCTCATGCTGCTGTTTTTATGACATGCTTTTATATTAATCCGTGCCCACCTGCTCACACAAACTCATGTTCGTGCTGCTGTTGTTAGGCGTACTGTTCTTGCATTATGTTTTGTATTATTAAGTTCAAGAAATCCTTGAGAAGTATAGTAACTACAGCCAGCAAACTGTTAGGGACCACTCTGCCAAGTATGGAAAAGATATACATGGACAGAGTTATGAGGAAGGCAAACAAGATTATAGCAGACGACACACATCCCCTAAGATCTTCATTTGAGTTGCTTCCTTCAGGGCGAAGGTATGGCCTTCCTTTATTCTCAAGAAACAGAACAAAATTTTCTTTCATACCACAAGCAATTAAATCATTAAATAATACTAAGGTATCATGAATTACTGAGCTGAAACATCTTTGCTGTAATGATGGATGATGATGTCATGTATGTATGTATAAGTATGTCCTTTATGTCAATGCCTGCTGACAAATGTTGCAAATTAATTTCCCTAAGGGGACAAATAAATCTATATCTATCTATCTATCTATCTATCTATCTATCTATCTATCTATCTATCTATCTATCTATCTATCTATCTATCTATCTATCTATCTATCTATCTATCTATCTATCTATCTATCTATCTATCTATCTATCTATCTATCTATCTATCTATCTATCTATCTATCTATCTATCTATCTATCTATCTATCTATCTATCTATCTATCTATCTATCTATCTATCTATCTATCTATCTATCTATCTATCTATCTATCTATCTATCTATCTATCTATCTATCTATCTATCTATCTATCTATCTATCTATCTATCTATCTATCTATCTATCTATCTATCTATCTATCTATCTATCTATCTATCTATCTATCTATCTATCTATCTATCTAAGTGTTTATTTGTCATATGCAGGTTAACACAGGGTTAACTTAGTACAATGAAATGCTCAGGATGAGAAAAAACGATTTTGACTTGCTAAAAAACAACAACAAGCAAACAGGAAATACTAAAGCATGCAATAAGGGTACAAAATAAACTACCAAAAAGTGAAACAGTAATTATAATATTTACAAAGTTTCTGAAGAGAAAAATAGTAAACAACATGGTAGAATTTTAACGGTGAAGCAGGATGAATTTGTGTGAATAACTATTTCAAGGTAGTAATGAAATATAAGCTAAAATGCACATGATCTATATTGCACATAACTACCAAACTACAGGTTGTGTGACAGGTTATTGCACAGCGGGTTATACACACAGGAGCTTTGTGCTTACGGTAGCTTATTCCTGTTTTTTTTTTTCCTAGTGATTTTAATTTTATTACATGCTGCTGTAACCATTTGTGCCTTTTATATTTTTTCTGTATTTTCTGTAGGAAATTTTCTTTTAGCTGGTCTTTAGGTCCATGTTTAAAAATAAACACATTTAACATGTGATTATTTTGTTTGGCTTTTTACTTTATTTTTACCAGTGCTTTACAGCACCCTTTTAGATATGATATATGTGGACTTTACAAATTAAAAAATGCTCTAAGAATGTAACATTGATAGAAATGGTCCTTTTTCTTTCATAATGAAATATTTGTCTACATCAACAAATGTTAAAACGTAGAATTATATGAATTCGAATCGAACCAAATCGAACCGAATCGCTCTAACACTGTATCGAATTTAATCGAATTGTTCCGTTTTTAAAATAAATCGTTTTTGAATCGAATCGTAACCTTTGTATCTAGATGTGAATCGAATCGTCTGTCACACAGAGATGTACAACCCTAGCAGATACCATGCTGAACTTTATTGGACAGGGTCCAGTGCCAGTTTGACCACTACATCAGTTTTTCTTTGTTTTGAGAAGCATATATCAAATCAGTTGTTTAAACAATAGTTTAAATGTTCTTCCTTGCAACATATTTGGAAGATAAGCTTCAAACAAGTGTTAAATATTTCTCGTTGAACTGAGAGTAAAATGTATGACATTTTCAGTCAGCCCAGAGACAAATGATCCTTTGGGTTTTTGTTTAATTAGAAATGTTTTGCATGATTTAATTGATCAACAGAGAGAAAGGAATATCCACAAGGTATTAATTACAAGTTTCCACAATCTTTCTTTGACATATCCACAAATCACTCAAGAGGGACACATTTAGTCACAGTCTCACTTTTCTACAATAAAAGATGAATAATAATCCAGTGAGGCCCCAGCCTCCAACTGTGCCCTGAGCCAACGCCACAGGCAATGCATTCTTCTGGGCTCTTTCTTTGCAACACCCCTCCAGCTAGGAGCCAACAGTTTCTTCAAGCATATTTTACACAAAATGGAAATGTTCAAAATGAGGAGGATGGAGGAGTGCAGAAACACAGTCTTGAGTCTAATGCTCATCTCTGACAGGCAGGGGAGGAAACACCGACACTTGTGCTGCATTCAGTGTTTTCCCATCACGGAGGATGAGCTCACACCAATTGGTTGCTGTACTAACAAATGATGGTCTCTCCTTCACCCACATGAAAAGGTCTGCGCTCTTCAGCTGTAGCTCCAACAGTGACCTTCTTTTTCTGTTTCTGTAAAATGCACTTTTAGGTTTCTGTAGTACCACTTTAGTTAGTCCAGTTGTTCTGTATTGAACACCTTTTTTGATTTTATCATGTCCTGGACGACTGAGAATCTTCACCAGCATACCACTTTAGCTCTAACATGTTTTTTTTTTTTCAACATTTATTTCTACAGGTTAGTCCCATTGAGCCTCGATGACTCATTTACATGAGAGACCTGAAGTTTTAACAAATAATGTTGACAACAGTGGACAACAACGACAACAGACAATCATAAAAGATGCTACAATTTTTTTAAACAAGTTAAAATAAAATGGAAACCAAAAGGACAATCAAAGGAAAAGTAGAGAAAAAACAGCTAGATTTAGAGGCGGTGTAGAAAACTAAAAACAGGAACATGTCTGCATTGGTTTTTTTCCAGGACCTTGGGTGGAGACAGGATGTCCAGTTTTGTCCTCAGAGGTCTTCTCCTGAGGAGATGAAAAGGGGACTCACCAGATGAGGTGATGCCGGCTCCCGCAGACTCGGGCATCTGTGAGTCTGTGGAGGTCCGCGTGTACCGGGTTAGATGCCAGCAAGCCATGGCCACAGAAGACCACATACTCAGTGTTGTACAATAAACTGTCCGGCGACGGACTGTTTTGTATGCAACACTAATGTATTAAATTCCCCTTCTTCATTCCTGGTCTGGTTTAATGGCCTTTTAATTTTTTATTTTTTTAAGTCAAGCAATCTCTTCCTCCTCCTCCATTAATGCCATGACTGAAATGGTGAGAAATGAAGGAATTTGTCACGAGATAATTAAAATCAGGTCCAGCGTGGCTGCAGGAGGGTCTGGAGATTTCCTGGTGGGCTGCTCTGATGTGTGGGCTGCAGTCAGCTCCGCACACAAGGTGTCTGAATACTCCTGGTCAAGTGCACCAGGAGTATTTTTCCCAATTTGGGAGTATGCCTTCTGCTTTATGTCCTTTGATGATGGAGTTCAGTTTTTCTTGTTTGCATCTCAAACTGAAACGAAGATGGTTCCTGTAGTCTGCAAGTTTCCTTGACATCTTCTCAAACTCCTTCACTACTTTTAGGGTATCCTTCCCAAAGTGCATGGAAATACACTGGTGAAGATTCTCAGCCATCCAGGACATGGTAAATCCAAAAAAGGTTCAAAACAAAACAACTGGATTTTATTTGTAACTGAAGACGTTTCGCTTCTCATCCGAGGAGCTTTCTCAATGTATCTTTCTCTGTCTTGTCTGAGTTTATAAGCAGAAAATTTAGGGTCATCCAGGTTTATGTCCTTAAGACATGCTTGTAGTCAAGCATGGACAAATATAACTGTGTATCATCAGCATAATAATGAAAAATTATCCCATGCTGTTTAATAACTTTACCTAATGGAAGCATGTATAAGGTAAAGTGTATTGGTCCAAGCACTGAGCCTTGAGGAACTCCATGACTAACTTTGGCATATGAAGAAGATTCATTGTTTACATTTACAAACTGGAATCTATCAGATAAACATGACAAACCATTTTCAGATTCCCCGGAGGAGCTGGCCCAAGTGGCTGGGGAGAGGGAAGTCTGGGCCTCCCAACTTAGGCTACAAACCCCGTGACCCGACCCTAGATAAACAGAAGAGAATGGATGGATGGAGATGTCTATTGGGGCCAAGACCACCATTGGCCACTCTCTGGATCCTCTGTTGTATCTGGTGGTGGGTAACATTTCTCCCTCCACTCTCAGGATCCATCGCTATGATCTTCCTCAGCCAGGTTGGTGAACTCCTCTGTTTTTCTCCACAGTTTAAGTCCTACCCACGTGAATATGTTGTACCAAAACATTAAATGGACTAATTATTTAGCACCTTTCTATCTGATCAAGATACTCAAAGCACTTTGCACTACAATCTATGTCCTCATTTACCCATTCATACAGCACTCTACTTGATTTCTACAAAGCTAATTGAACAAATCATCATAAAGAGACTAGTCAGTGTTTTATCACATTCATACACCCATGGGACGCACATTGGAGGCAATGAGGGGTTCACTGTCTTGCCCAGAGACACTTCGGCATGCGACTGCTGGTGGATTTGAACCCCCAACTCTTGCTTGGAGGACAACTGCTCTAACCACTCAGCCACAGCTGCTGTAAATTTACTTACATTCCCTGTTCAGTTCCAGTCCAGAACAACGCTCATCTGGAAAACTACAAACATTTACCATTCAAATCCCTCCGTCATGGCGTACCTTGGCATACTGCTTGAAATAAATAAAAGGCCCTGGTCGAAATGAAAAGGATTTATTTAGCAACATAATTGTATCTGAGATAACGTCTCTGTAAACTGGCTTGCTGTTTATCTTTACTTTCTATGTGTT
This sequence comes from Garcialebias charrua, assembly GCA_038048925.1. Classification (NCBI taxonomy): domain Eukaryota; kingdom Metazoa; phylum Chordata; class Actinopteri; order Cyprinodontiformes; family Rivulidae; genus Garcialebias; species Garcialebias charrua. Next base: position 6,576 of record JBBPBX010001234.1, on the reverse strand, counting down.
GTGCGGTCTAAGGCCTAATTTGACTCAATTAGCTGGTGTTTATGTTGACGGGTATTGAATGCATGTGTCACTGGGAGTGCACGGCATCCCTGTGGGACTCCCTCAGGCCACAGTGTGGATAATTAGAGCTCATGTGAGAGGGTTAACCTATCTCAGTGGGCACTAAAGAAAAAGACAGCTCACGGTTATACCTCTCTTTTGATGTTTGGCCAACTCTCTCCTGCAGTACCTGAATGTCAACCAACTGGGACCGAGCGGGGCTCCATGTCTGCAGGTTATCATTATATGTATTTTTTTAACCACATCGATTGACTCTGCTCCACAGTCTTGCTTCTGGGGGTATCTGCCACTGCTAGTTAGGCACTGACCAGTGGGTATCATTAAGGAGTGCCTGCTTGGGGGAAGCTTTGTTGTGGGGGGAGGGGGGTGAAAAAGCAGAGTTTTTTTTTGTCTCCTGGACTTAGTTGACCTTTCACTTAGGGAACAGCTGGAGCTGAGAGATATTTAATTGAATGCAGTCTTCAGATGTGTTTTTGTTGTTGGAGAGAGCAGAGAAGGCAGCGCCGACTCAAGATCAGGGAGAAGTGGAGGGCGGGAGAGAAGAGTTTGCTTGACCTTCAGTGCTAATTGATAGGCTTCTTGTAGACCTTGTTTGAGATGTGCATGGTCCCTGTTGTTCAGCAGACCCTTACAACTTCTACACAAACTACAAAGTCTACCACAGGTAGAGCCTCCAGTGGCTGCCACGATCAATAGCATCCAGATCAGCTAACGAGAGTTGAAGTTCTTCTCCAGTTCTCACAGTTAACAGGCTGTGGCCAAGTTCATTTCACGGCCTAATGTGAAGAAACAGAGGCAACGAGAACATTATGAAACAAAGAGAAAAACTGAGATTTACATTTAGCAGGGGAAGGCAAAACAGCACACCTAACTGATGATTAAGTTTGATCCATTCAGGGAAAGGAGCATTTACCAAACAGCATTTTCTGCAAAAATAGTGTGAATGCTGAGTTCTCAAGGGTGTTACGAAAATATATGAAAGTCATTAACTTACATTTTTAAAGTAAAACAAGCGGAAGAGCAGCTAAAAGGAGGTGAAGGGTTTTAGATTTGAACATTTAGGAACAAACATTAGAGCCTTTCATCACCTCTGTTGCATTATTTTTGGCCTCCAGGATTGATGGTGTTACTTTTGACAAGGTTAGTTCTTGGGGTAGCTGTAACTGGATGCTGTATGAATGTGTAGTAGAGTGCTGTATGAATGTATAGTAGAGTGCTGTATGAATGTGTAGAAGAGTGCTATATGAATGTTAAGTTTAGTTTTTAGTTTAGTTTATTTATTCATTCATTTTATAATAAAATACAAAAACAATTAACATATATACAATAAGAAGAAAAGAATGTGTAGTAGAGTGCTGTATGAATGTGTGGTAGAGTGCTGTATGAATGTATAGGAGAGCGCTGTATGAATGTGTGGTAGAGTGCTGTAGGAATGTGTAGTAGAGTGCTGTATGAATGTATAGTAGAGTGCTGTATGAATGTATAGTAGAGTGCTGTCGGAATGTGTAGTAGAGTGCTGTATGAATGTATAGTAGAGTGCTGTATGAATGTGTAGTAGAGTGCTGTATGAATGTGTAGTAGAGTGCTGTATGAATGTGTAGTAGAGTGCTGTATGAATGTGTAGTAGAGTGCTGTATGAATGTGTAGTAGAGTGCTGTATGAATGTGTAGTAGAGTGCTGTATGAATGTGTAGTAGAGTGCTGTATGAATGTGTAGTAGAGTGCTGTATGAATGTGTAGTAGAGTGCTGTATGAATGTGTAGTAGAGTGCTGTATGAATGTGTAGTAGAGTGCTGTATGAATGTGTAGTAGAATGCTGTATGAATGTGTAGTAGAGTGCTGTATGAATGTGTAGTAGAGTGCTGTATGAATGTGTAGTAGAATGCTGTATGAATGTGTAGTAGAGTGCTGTATGAATGTGTAGTAGAGTGCTGTATGAATGTGTAGTAGAGTGCTGTATGAATGTGTAGTAGAGTGCTGTATGAATGTATAGTAGAGTGCTGTATGAATGTGTAGTAGAGTGCTGTATGAATGTGTAGTAGAGTGCTGTATGAATGTATAGTAGAGTGCTGTATGAATGTGTAGTAGAGTGCTGTATGAATGTGTAGTAGAGTGCTGTATGAATGTGTAGTAGAGTGCTGTATGAATGTGTAGTAGAGTGCTGTATGAATGTGTAGTAGAGTGCTGTATGAATGTGTAGTAGAGTGCTGTATGAATGTGTAGTAGAGTGCTGTATGAATGTGTAGTAGAGTGCTGTATGAATGTGTAGTAGAGTGCTGTATGAATGTGTAGTAGAGTGCTGTATGAATGTGTAGTAGAATGCTGTATGAATGTGTAGTAGAGTGCTGTATGAATGTGTAGTAGAGTGCTGTATGAATGTGTAGTAGAGTGCTGTATGAATGTGTAGTAGAGTGCTGTATGAATGTGTAGTAGAGTGCTGTATGAATGTGTAGTAGAGTGCTGTATGAATGTGTAGTAGAGTGCTGTATGAATGTATAGTAGAGTGCTGTATGAATGTGTAGTAGAGTGCTGTATGAATGTGTAGTAGAGTGCTGTATGAATGTGTAGTAGAGTGCTGTATGAATGTGTAGTAGAGTGCTGTATGAATGTGTAGTAGAGTGCTGTATGAATGTGTAGTAGAGTGCTGTATGAATGTGTAGTAGAGTGCTGTATGAATGTGTAGTAGAGTGCTGTATGAATGTGTAGTAGAGTGCTGTATGAATGTGTAGTAGAGTGCTGTATGAATGTGTAGTAGAGTGCTGTATGAATGTGTAGTAGAGTGCTGTATGAATGTGTAGTAGAGTGCTGTATGAATGTGTAGTAGAGTGCTGTATGAATGTATAGTAGAGTGCTGTATGAATGTGTAGTAGAGTGCTGTATGAATGTGTAGTAGAGTGCTGTATGAATGTGTAGTAGAGTGCTGTATGAATGTGTAGTAGAGTGCTGTATGAATGTGTAGTAGAGTGCTGTATGAATGTGTAGTAGAGTGCTGTATGAATGTGTAGTAGAGTGCTGTATGAATGTATAGTAGAGTGCTGTATGAATGTGTAGTAGAGTGCTGTATGAATGTGTAGTAGAGTGCTGTATGAATGTATAGTAGAGTGCTGTATGAATGTGTAGTAGAGTGCTGTATGAATGTGTAGTAGAGTGCTGTATGAATGTATAGTAGAGTGCTGTATGAATGTGTAGTAGAGTGCTGTATGAATGTGTAGTAGAGTGCTGTATGAATGTGTAGTAGAGTGCTGTATGAATGTGTAGTAGAGTGCTGTATGAATGTGTAGTAGAGTGCTGTATGAATGTGTAGTAGAGTGCTGTATGAATGTGTAGTAGAGTGCTGTATGAATGTGTAGTAGAGTGCTGTATGAATGTGTAGAAGAGTGCTTTATGAATGTGTGGTAGAGTGTTGTATGAATGTGTGTTAGAGTGTTGTATGAATGTGTAGTAGAGTGTTGTATGAATGTGTGATAGAGTGTTGTATGAATGCGTAGAAGAGTGTTGTATGAATGTGTAGTAGAGTGTTGTATGAATGTGTGATAGAGTGTTGTATGAATGCGTAGAAGAGTGCTGTATGAATGTGTAGAAGAGTGTTGTAGGAATGTGTAGAAGAGTGTTGTATGAATGTGTGATAGAGTGTTGTATGAATGTGTGATAGAGTGTTGTATGAATGTGTGATAGAGTGTTGTATGAATGTGTAGTAGAGTGCTGTATGAATGTGTAGTAGAGTGTTGTATGAATGTGTAGTAGAGTGTTGTATGAATGTGTAGTAGAGTGTTGTATGAATGTGTAGTAGAGTGTTGTATGAATGTGTAGTAGAGTGTTGTATGAATGTGTAGAAGAGTGTTGTAGGAAAGTGTAGAAGAGTGTTGTATGAATGTGTAGTAGAGTGCTGTATGAATGTGTAGTAGAGTGTTGTATGAATGTGTAGTAGAGTGTTGTATGAAAGTGTAGTAGAGTGTTGTAGGAATGTGTAGTAGAGTGTTGTATGAATGTGTAGTAGAGTGCTGTATGAATGTGTAGTAGAGTGTTGTATGAATGTGTAGTAGAGTGTTGTATGAAAGTGTAGAAGAGTGTTGTATGAATGTGTAGTAGAGTGTTGTATGAATGTATAGTAGAGTGTTGTATGAATGTGTAGTAGAGTGCTGTATGAAAGTGTAGTAGAGTGTTGTATGAATGTGTAGTAGAGTGTTGTATGAATGTGTAGTAGAGTGTTGTAGGAATGTGTAGTAGAGTGTTGTATGAATGTGTAGTAGAGTGTTGTATGAATGTGTGGTAGAGTGTTGTATGAATGTGTGTTAGAGTGTTGTATGAATGTGTAGAAGAGTGCTGTATGAATGTGTGGTAGAGTGTTGTATGAATGTGTGATAGATTGATGTATGAATGTGTATGTAGTAGAGTGTTGTATGAATGTGTAGAAGAGTACTGTAGGAATGTGTAGTAGAGTGCTGCATGAATGTGTAGTAGAGTACTGTAAGAATGTGTGTTAGAGTGCTGTATGAATGTGTGGTAGAGTGCTGTATGAATGTGTAGTAGAGTGCTGTATGAATGTGTAGTAGAGTACTGTAAGAATGTGTGTTAGAGTGCTGTATGAATGTGTGGTAGAGTGCTGTATGAATGTGTAGTAGAGTACTGTAAGAATGTGTGTTAGAGTGCTGTATGAATGTGTGGTAGAGTGCTGTATGAATGTGTAGAAGAGTACTGTAGGAATGTGTAGTAGAGTGCTGCATGAATGTGCAGTAGAGTACTGTAAGAATGTGTGTTAGAGTGCTGTATGAATGTGTGTTAGAGTGCTGTATGAATGTGTGTTAGAGTGCTGTATGAATGTGTGGTAGAGTGCTGTATGAATGTGTAGTAGAGTGCTGTATGAATGTGTTTGTAGTAGAGTGCTGTATGAATGTGTGTGTAGTAGAGTGCTGTATGAATGTGTGTGTAGTAGAGTGCTGTATGAATGTGTGTGTAGTAGAGTGCTGTATGAATGTGTGTGTAGTAGAGTGCTGTATGAATGTGTGTGTAGTAGAGTGCTGTATGAATGTGTGTAGTAGAGTGCTGTATGAATGTGTGTGTAGAGTGTTGTATGAATGTGTGTGTAGTAGAGTGTTGTATGAATGTGTGTAGTAGAGTGTTGTATGAATGTGTGTAGTAGAGTGTTGTATGAATGTGTGTGTAGTAGAGTTGTATGAATGTGTGTGTAGTAGAGTGCTGTATGAATGTGTGTGTAGTAGAGTGCTGTATGAATGTGTGTGTAGTAGAGTGTTGTATGAATGTGTGTGTAGTAGAGTGCTGTATGAATGTGTGTGTAGTAGAGTGTTGTATGAATGTGTGTGTAGTAGAGTGTTGTATGAATGTGTGTGTAGTAGAGTGTTGTATGAATGTGTGTGTAGTAGAGTGTTGTATGAATGTGTGTGTAGTAGAGTGTTGTATGAATGTGTGTGTAGTAGAGTGTTGTATGAATGTGTGTGTAGTAGAGTGTTGTATGAATGTGTGTGTAGTAGAGTGTTGTATGAATGTGTGTGTAGTAGAGTGTTGTATGAATGTGTGTGTAGTAGAGTGTTGTATGAATGTGTGTGTAGTAGAGTGTTGTATGAATGTGTGTGTAGTAGAGTGTTGTATGAATGTGTGTGTAGTAGAGTGTTGTATGAATGTGTGTGTAGTAGAGTGTTGTATGAATGTGTGTGTAGTAGAGTGTTGTATGAATGTGTGTGTAGTAGAGTGTTGTATGAATGTGTGTGTAGTAGAGTGTTGTATGAATGTGTGTGTAGTAGAGTGTTGTATGAATGTGTGTGTAGTAGAGTGCTGTATGAATGTGTGTGTAGTAGAGTGTTGTATGAATGTGTGTGTAGTAGAGTGCTGTATGAATGTGTGTGTAGTAGAGTGCTGTATGAATGTGTGTGTAGTAGAGTGCTGTATGAATGTGTGTGTAGTAGAGTGCTGTATGAATGTGTGTGTAGTAGAGTGCTGTATGAATGTGTGTGTAGTAGAGTGCTGTATGAATGTGTGTGTAGTAGAGTGCTGTATGAATGTGTGTGTAGTAGAGTGCTGTATGAATGTGTGTGTAGTAGAGTGCTGTATGAATGTGTGTGTAGTAGAGTGCTGTATGAATGTGTGTGTAGTAGAGTGCTGTATGAATGTGTGTGTAGTAGAGTGCTGTATGAATGTGTGTGTAGTAGAGTGCTGTATGAATGTGTGTGTAGTAGAGTGCTGTATGAATGTGTGTGTAGTAGAGTGCTGTATGAATGTGTGTGTAGTAGAGTGCTGTATGAATGTGTGTGTAGTAGAGTGCTGTATGAATGTGTGTGTAGTAGAGTGCTGTATGAATGTGTGTGTAGTAGAGTGCTGTATGAATGTGTGTGTAGTAGAGTGCTGTATGAATGTGTGTGTAGTAGAGTGCTGTATGAATGTGTGTGTAGTAGAGTGCTGTATGAATGTGTGTGTAGTAGAGTGCTGTATGAATGTGTGTGTAGTAGAGTGCTGTATGAATGTGTGTGTAGTAGGTGTTGACATGAATGTGTGTGTAGTAGAG
>JBBPBX010001233.1:82781-92839 GCA_038048925.1 Garcialebias charrua | reverse complement strand
ACAACACGAAGTAACCATTGCAATTAATTAGAAATTAACACCAAAAAAAAACGTGAAAAATGAACATCCATTAGACCGCGCTGTCCCCTGTTCTGACTTTCAAAATGAGGGTCCACCTGGAAGTAAGACAGATGTGACGTCACATGGGAACTATGTATAGCTGCCCACTGCTCCACTTGGGTGTATTCCAGATACGATGGGTTAAATGTAGAGAACTTTTTTGTAATTGTATGGGAACATACAATGATGACAACATATAGCACTTATACTTACTCACAAATTGGAAAAATAAACTAGAATGGCTCCATAAGTCCGAATTTTAACTTAAAGTCAAACTTTCCTCAGAAGCCTTGACCTCAAAATCCATTGTAGCTGTCTTACAGATGAAAAGTTGTGGTAGTTGCTGTTAAAAGCTATTTATTTAATTATTTCACTTCTGTGATTTATATCTCACTAAATTTGTCACACACTTGCACAGAATGAAGAAAAATGCCTTGTTATTGGATCAATAGTTAGCCCGGATACTTTCACAACAATTAACAAACTGCACATTGTCTGATTTATGGTTGAAACACAGCTAAGCTGGGTGTGAGGTAAGTCCCAGATATGAGTTTGAAATGCTAAGGTAAATAGAATTCTTCTTCTTCCGGCTGTTCTCTCTTGGAGTCTCCACAGTGAGTCATCCTTCTCCATCCCCTTCTGTCCTCTGTGTCCTCTTTCCTCACCTCCATGTTGTTTCTAACTGCATCCATATATCTTCTCTTTGGCCTTCCTTTTTTTTCTCTTTCCTGGAAGCTGCATTTCTAACATTGTTCTACCAATATACCCACTGTCCCTTCTTCACATGTCTAAACTGTCTCAGTCTGGCCTCTCCAACTGCATCTTCCAGTTCAACCTGTGCTGTATCTCTGATGATCTCATTCCTGATCTTGTCCATCCTTGTCACACCTAAGTAGAACTTCAGTATATTCATTTCTGCCACTTCCAATTACTTCTCGTATGTTTTTGTCAATGCCAATGTTTCCAAACCCTATGCTGGTCTTACTACTCTATGTAAACATTTCCTTTTACCGTTGCTACCACCCTTTGTCACAAATTACTTCTAAAACTCCTCCACCCACTCCATCCTACCTGGACCCTCTTCTTTACCTCTTTATCACACTCCCAGTTTTCTTGGACTGTTGACCCTACGTACGTGAAGTCCTGCACCTTTGTGACTTCTACCCCTTGTAGCATAACTAGCTAAGTTTACATGCGCAAAATTATTTGACTGGATTGAAATGTTTTCCGATTAAATAATTCAAATGTATCGTTTACATGGGCACAATATGTTTTTGATGAACAGAAGTACTGACATGCGCAGAGTGGTAAACTTTCCTTAAAAAAACACAGAAGAAGAAGTTCTACTTCCGGTTTGTTTCCGAGATGAACGTAAACAAAGGTGAGCACCCAAAATGGACCCGCAACAGGTTTTAATGACGGTGGAGACGTTACTGCACTCCCTGACTGAGCTACAGGTGATAAATATCATTTTGAGATCTTTCAAAGTTTCTAGTAGGAATGTTGTGTCGTTCACCGACCAGTTTTGCTTCCCCGACAAGCTAATATTATTAGCATTAGCCAGGCGGAAATGACATAGGTCGCACATGCACAGTCAGGTCAGATTTTCCACGATCGGGAAAAAAATGAACAGATTAAGCGTTTACTGTACATGGACACCATTTGGGTTATAAATAGGTGTAAACCACCCGTTTTGATCTGATTAAAAATTCTTTCAGATGGAGCTGAATAAACAAAAAACAATACGAATGGGGCGTTTACATGATGCATTTTTATTCAGAATGGCCGTTTAACCCCATTACTTATGTCCATGTAACCATAGCCACTGTTCCACCTGTCTCCATCTCATTCACACACATGAACTCTGTCTTACTATGACTGACTTTTATTCCACTTCTTTCAAGTGCATACCTCCATGTCTCCAAGTTCTCTTTCACCTGTTGTTCCCTTTTCTCATCACAGATCACAATGTCATCTGCAAACATAGTGTTGCTTTGACAAATTTGCATGTTTGTGTTGGCTAGAGTGCAATGAGCACTTGATTGCATCTTAGTTTAAGTTACATTTCAGATGGTTGCTCACCTGGAGGCATCGCAGCCTCCTTCTTGGACACAGGCATCATCCACAGTCGTGCACAAACAAACGTGCCTGACTCTCAGGGTGTCTGATGTGCTGCCCCTAGGCCCCCACTCTCTCACCTGTGGGAGAGGTAAAGCAGCAGGGAGCACAGGAGTGATTGAGGCTGCTGGAGCTCAACCTTGATCAAAGGGAAACTCAGACTGTGAAGTTGTTATGTTGGATCAAGTTGCTGATCTCCATCACACACCCTCTTGACTTTCTCTGTTCATCAGTCACCCTGTCATTCCCTCACTCTTTCCAGTCACATGTTTATTTGCCTTAGGATGCTTCACCTGCTCATTGTGCATCAATGCAAAAAATGCATTAGCAATCAGTGAAAGTGATTCTTGCTGCAAAACAAACTAAAAAAAGATGTCCCCGCGTTGATTACAAGTGTCTCTGTTCATCATTTATTGATACTAAGAAGCTTGTTGAAAACTGAGAACATCACCCACCTGCAACTCCGATGACAGCCCTGCCAGTCAGCTGGAGTGATACGTTGGTGAGAACAGATGTTCGTTCTGCACCACATGTGAGAACACATGACACATCGAGTTAGTAGGTGTGTTGGGAGTTTGGAAAGAAAAAAATGAAATAAAACTTTAGGAAAGACTGACAACAAGCCACAGCCAAAAGGCACAGCAAGACTGTCAAAGAGGAAAAAGAGAACGAGTGTTTGAAATTAGGCCACCTAGAAAAAGAGAGAAGGATAGCTTCTTTTCAGAGCAGCAGTGGAGTGGAGCTCCAGGGAAAGAAAATGAGATGTTTGTGTGGGAGATCAGTCAAGTCTGAGGAAAGGTGTGGAGATCGTGGCGAATCTCTGACAAGGAGACAGATGGAGGGCCAGGAAGGTGTGCTGACAAATGAAGAGGACATCAAGACATCGTAATAGGGATTGTAATCTTTTCACTACTTTTACTGACCAGTTGCCCTCTCCAGTTCACCACTAAAGCCCCCACTTGACAGGTTTTAATCTTCACCTAAACCTCATCAATACTGGCTCAGCAGCCCTCATGTGTTTCCACATCAGTGTGTGCACATACCTTTTCTGTGACTCAAAAGGCAGCATAAATGAAAGCTTTTATAGAGTTTAGCTGTGTATGAAGTGCATTATCTATCATGCAGCAGTGACTGACAGGAGTTGTTGGTTCCTAGGCCTGCAGGGAGGGATTATAGAAGGTAGTTTCTTTACAAGGTCATCATTTTGACTCTTCCTGCTGTCCCCGCACAGTTCATGTCTTATTCCCATCATGACTCACAAGTCATCCACAAAAGTCGTAACATTAAAACATTTGAAATATTGGTTAAGAACTTATGTTGCTAAACAATTTGACTTCATGCAACCGTATGTTGGCACCTGCCATTAGATGTTTCAAACCTTCAGGTTGCAGCATCAATCTTGGTGCATGATTCAAGAACATCACACTTGCGAATGTGTCACAGAGACTGCAAGCATTTAGGTGGGTGGTATGTGTCAACAAAAAATCCACAGAGACACCAGGACTTAAGGTTTCTTAAGTAAATATTGCGTTTTAACAAGGCGATCGATGTCATTCACTTCACTTGTCAACAGTTTTACTCCCCTGGCTGACTGCTGTGTGTCTTTATATGCGATTTTCTGTTGAGCAAGATACATTTTGATGTTCCGAACGTAAAAAGAAGATGAGCAAATTGGTTAGACGGTTGTGTTTTTGACCTATTTTGAACAGCAAATAATTAATTGTTTCCATTGGGAAAATGACAGTAATTGTGTTCTTACTGCCTGTGAATGGAGTGCAGATGGAGAGAAAGTATATCTCAAGTTCAGATTACCCACTTTAGCCATTTAGTGCAATGAAGACAAATGGGACATTAAAAAACTGAAAGTTATGCACCATAACTCATGTTCCCTGAAGGAAGGGAACGAGGTGCAACATACTTGCTATGGGAATTGCGCCCCCGCGCGATTACCTGAAGGAATACATTCACGCCTTTACGGCAAGGGCGTCAGCGTCGCGCCAGAGGCCCCGCCCTCTGGGTATTTAAGCGGCTGACGCCCATCCATCTTTCTCCAAAATTGCACTTCACCGAGCTTTCAGCATTGAAAGGGCCAGATATGTTGCACCTCGTTCCCTTCCTTCAGGGAACATGAGTTATGGTGCATAACTTTCAGTTCCCTTATCAGTCAGTCACTCGGTGCAACATACTTGCTATGGGAACGTAATTCATTCACGCCCTTGAAATGCTCAGTAAAATGCAAGTGAGAACATCCGCCTTAAAAAGACAGGCATCTCCCGGCTGCTTTCTACAAGGTATGTAGAGAGCACAGGCTGAGAGGAAAAAATGCCAAATGTAAAGAACATCAGTTTGATGTTTCAACTGGGCATATAGATAAACAACACCAGCTAGAGACAGCCTAAGCGTGCTCCACTAGTGTGAGTACTCATCATCTCCTTTTTCTCTCTGGAACAACCTGAGAAACAGGAGGAGCAAGGGATCCATTACATCACAAGTAATTGGGTGACAAATGTGGAGGTAGAAAACCCAGGTCAAGCACAGGGTAACCTCCCAAGTCCCTAAGGTGAAAAACCTTTTTACTTTCTTTTACATATAGGGCACGACTGACAAGTGGGGCCCATCCTGATGTTGGAGATCAGTTAGGGAGAGGGAAAACCCTTCCATTAAACATCTCCTAGGCAAAACATAAACACCAAGGGGCACCCTTGTGTATGTTGTAACTGTTTGTTTTGGGATAAAGCAATCAAAGCCTTAGGCTCTCAGCCAGTCCCCTTCAAAGGCCAGGCTGAAAGTTGCCACAACCCTGGACGTGGGTGTAGAAGCTGCCCACGTGCCTGAGTCAGCAGATCCCTGTGAGGAGGCAATTGCCATGGTATCCCTGATAACATTGAAATCAACTCCGGGAACCACGGTTTCTGTGGCCATCTGGGGGCTATGAGGATCAGGGAGAGAGCTCCCTGGCGTACACGTTCCAGTGTCGCCCCGATCAGGGGGACAGGTGGAAAGGCATAGTAGAGCACCCCTGCTGGCCAATCATGTGCCAGAGCATCCATTCCCAAGGGTGCGTCTGTTTCCCTCAAGGAGAAGTAGAGGTCACACTGTGAGCTAGCCCTGCAAGCGAACAAGTCCACAGAGGCTCTCCCAAATTGTGACCAGACCTGTTCCACAATCCGTGGGTTCAGGCTCCATTCTGATGCCAGGAGATACCCTCTTGAGAGGGCATCTGCTCCATAATTTAGATCACCAGGGACATGAGTCGACCTAAGTGACAAGATTCTTGGAGCACACCACGTGAGCATCCTCTGCGTCAGTCCGAGGAGGGCCCGAGACCTTGTCCCTCCCTCTCTGTTGATGAAGGACACTGTGGTCCTGTTATCTGATTTCACCAGTATGTGCTGTCCAGCAATCAGACCTTTACTGAATAAGTATTTTAATGACAGGAATACGGCCAGCAATTCCAGGAAGTTGATATGTAATCTCGCTTCCCGTTCATTCCAAAGGCCGCGGGCATTCTGATTTCTGCAGATCGCCCTCCATCCTGTTTTAGAGGCGTCCGTCGTGATTACTACACGAGATGACACCCTGCCCAGTGAAACCCCTTCCGTGAAAACGGACGGGTCTCTCCAAGATTCCAGGGCCCTCAGGCACTCTGAATCTATCCTAATCTTTCCTGCTTGATTAGTCAGGGCAGGTTGTGTCTGTCGGTTTAGCCATACTTGTATGACCCGCATTTTCAGTAATGCGTGTGGCACACAGGGAATGGCTGCCGCCAAGAGGCCTAAAAGGCGTTGGCAGGTCTTCACAGGGACCCGTTGGTCCAGTTTAAATCTTTCCAGGCAACGGCGAATGGAGGAAACTCGTTCCTTCGAGAGCCATGCTCTGTACCGGACAGTGTCGATCTGTACTCCCAGAAATACGGTAACCCGTGATGGAGTTAGATCGCTTTTTTGTAGGTTTATGACAAAACCGAGAGACTCCAGGTGAGAGATCACCCTATAGGAGTGTGACTGGGCCTGCATTCTGCTTCCAGCCAGAATCAGCAGGTCATCCAAGTAATTCATGACCCTGAATCCTTGATTCCTAAGGGGGGTCAGGGCCGCATCCAAACGGAGCAGTCTTTAAACCGAAGGGTAAGGCTTTGAATTCATAAGCATTCCCTTTGAACGCAAAGCGGAGGAGCTTTCTGTGTTTCCTCCACACGCCTATGTGGAAATAGGCATCCTTTAAATCCACTGTACATGCATATTCTCCTGGTCTCACAGACTGGAGAACTTGCCGCAGTGTAAGCATCTTGAACTTAAAGGCACTAGTTAAAGGTTTTAATTCTTTTGTTGAGAGCCCTTAGATCCAGAATCGGTCTCAGGGAATTATCCTTTTTGTGTACCAGGAAGTACTTGCTGTAGTGGCCAGAGCGTAGTTTGCGTCCTGAGACTAAACTAATCACTCCCTTTTGCGGCATTGTCAAAACTTCCTCCCTCAGCACGTGTAGGGTTAATCTTAGATTGAAGCACCCCTATGAAGTGGGGCGGTTTTTTTGTGAACTGCCACTTGAGCCCGTGACATATTGTTGTCATGACCCAATCATTTGGTAGACACGCCTTCCAGGCCTGCGCGTGCGCGCTGAGCCTGGACGGCATGTTGAATTGCTGCTCGTCATGTTTTTGCTCTGGAGGGGTGGCCTTTGACCCCTCTCGCGCTCTTTCGAGCAGACTGGTCAGCCCAACAGAAGACATTGCGAGATCTGACCGTCTCTGGCAGAGCTCATGTATCTTTCTGTGGTTCATAGTTTGACCACATGGTTTGTGTTTTATAAAAATGGGACTCGAGTCAAGAACCAGGGCAGTCTGTGCTTTGGTACTTTTATTTTTGTACATGCCTGAAACCGTTTTTGTTTTGTTTACACGTACAGTAGGCGAGTCATGTTTGGTGCGCGCACACATGTCACCAGCTCCTCGTAGTATTTTACAAGTAGAGACTGGGCTCAAAATGTTAGGCTCCCATACTGCGTGGGCGGGCACACCTGTAAAATTATCAGTTCATCCTGCTTCATCAGGTCTGAATCTGCTTTCCACACGGGGTCACTGAAGAGGCCCTCGGCCGGTACTGGAAATTTTCACTGTCACCAGCGGGTCTCTTCTGTGGGAGGCCACGCATGTCTTCCTTTGGGGGTCAAAGCTTTTCCTCGGCAACCTCTCTCGGAGGGCTTTCGCCTGTTTAAGTCTTTGTTCCAGCCTGGCCTGGACGTGTTCCAAGGTTCCCCCGAAGAGTCCCGTCGACTCGAGGCTGGAGGAAAGTGGACCTCTGGTTTTCTGGGAGGTCCGACAATGTTAACCAAAGATGGCGCTGGGCGACAACTATTTCCGCCATTGCTTTGCCTTGGGAAATGGCTATTGTCACACAGCTAATCGTCAGTAGGATGTTCAAGACGTTTTGTGTGTGTGCATGTGCGTCTGTGTGTGCAACAACAAATACGGAGACAACGAGTGATACTGTTACAGTCTGTTGCCATGTTTAAAGGGAGAAGTTTTCTCTTTTGCAAGAAGTTGTTGCCTGAAAAGTTTCTCAGCCTTTGCTCTCTGACAGAGATAATGAGTCATTTACATATGTTCCCATCATTCCTTCATGCAAAACACAGACAGCAGGTGGTGGAGGTTATGAATAAAAGCACTACCTTGAGTATAAGTGTTTTATTTGCATCTTTATTCACGCAGCTTTTAACAACACAAGACTATTCTTGGTAGCTAGAGAAAAAAAATCATGTTCTGTTGGAATAATAGTTTCTGTTCATTAAACCCACCAAATGAGTCAAAATAAATATGTTGGTGACTGTTAATTAATGCAGGTGTGACATTGACTGCATTGTTAAACTTTCAAAAATAGTTTGAGGTCGTTAGGCTGTTCATCTAATGCGAGTTGTGTGAAACGTCATGAATCGTAGCGCCGAAGCTTAGCAGCAATTTCAAGTAGTCTTCATGTTTGTTATCTCAAGTGCAGTCAGTAAATAAACTGATTTAATTCACATCTATAATTTGTGCAATTTAAACAAAAGATACTTTTTCTAGTGAAGTGTGAAGTTTGATGTCACCAAGCACAGTCTTGGTATTTTTTCTGTTAATAAACACTCTGACTTGATTTAAGTTTAAATATCACTTCAGGTAGTGAGAATAATTCTGTGCATTTCATTTTTAACAGCTTCATCCTAACAGAATGTAAATGAAAGTAAAGAAATTGCATTACTGTAGTGTGAATACTTATTGCTGAAGAACTTGCAGAAAAACAGCTGAAATTAGCTAAAACTTGCTGAAATGTCGCTGAAATAGAAGAACAAGCCTAAACAGAAGAAAGCAGAAATATCACATATTTGCTGAATTATATTAAAATACCGTAAGCAGAAATTAGCACATAATTTAGGAAATTAGCAAAAAAAAAAAAAAGGCTGAAATTAGGAAGAAAAAAAACAGCTGAAAGGTAGCTGAAAAGGCAGGAAGGAGCTTAAACTACTAGAAGGAAGTGAAAGGAGCTGAAATTAGCAAAACAAAACTGTGGAATTTTTCTGAAAAAGCTAAAATTAGAACAAAACAGCTAAATAGTAGCTAAAATAACAGAATAAGCTGAACTTAGCATATTGAAACTGAAAGGAGCATACCAAGCTGAAATTAGCGTAAAGCAGTTAAATAGGTTGAAAGTAGCTAAAATTACCATGAAAAACTTGAATTTAGATGAAAACTGCTGAAATTAGCTAAAATGCTAAAATGTAGCTAAAAAGGTAGAACAAGCTTAAATTAGCAGAATAAAGCAGAAAGAACAAGTTTGCTGAAAGAAGCAGAAATGAGCTCAAAAAGTGGAAAGTGTCTGACAAAAGCTGAAATAAGAAAAAAAAACCCAGCTGAAAGAGGGAGTGGTGGCACAGAGGCTAGAGAAGGTGGGCCTGTGCTCGAAAGATCACCGGTTCAAGCCCCAGTACCAATGACATTAAAAAATGTGGGTGGAAAAAAAGGTGAAACACCCACACCTGCCTCCACCCTCTTTCACCCCACTCTGGGCCCCTGAGCAAGACCTTTAACCCCCGCCATCTGCTCCCTAACAGGTCTCTCTTGAAAATGAGTTATTGTGGCTCAATGAGACTACGTACCTGGATAAATAAAGGGTAAATGAAAAAAAAATGTAGCTAAAAAGCAGAAAGAAGCTTAAATAACTAGAATGAAGTGGAGAGCACATTTTTGCTGCATTAGGCTGAAAAAAGTCGAAAGGAGTGCAAAAAATGTGGAAGTAGCTGAAAACATTAAAATTAGCATAAAAAAGCTAAATGTTAGCTGAACAAGCAAAAAAAGCTTAAACTTTCAGAAAAAAATCAAAGGAGCACAACAAGCTGAAATTAGCAGAAAGAAGTTGGACAAAGCACAAAAATGTTCTAGTTAACAAAAATAAGCTGAAAGGAGCACAAACAGCTGAAATTAGCTGAAAGTAGCTGAAGAACAGTTTAAATTTGTGGAAGGAAGCTGAAAGAAGCTGAAGCAGAACAAAATGTGAAAGGAGCAGTAAAAGGTGTTGAACAGATCTAAAGATTTGAAGAATGTAAAATGAGCTCAATTCATTTTCTATAAGAAAAAAAATGTCAGAAAAGGCTAAATATTTCAAAAAGCTGAAGTTGCACCGATACCAAAAGTCATAGCAGCATTGTCCTGAAAGAGCTGAACATTTTGATTTATAACTTGATGGCATAGCTTGAAAACTGCAGGACGAGAAAGGTGCTGAAAAATGTTTGGAAGAAAAATGAATCACAATAGAGTGAATGCTTCATAAACATTCACACAATGAAACATTCATACATTCATAACAGGCATATTTGAATATGTTCACATGTATGTTCAAAAGCTGGAGTT
>JBBPBX010001233.1:57136-70342 GCA_038048925.1 Garcialebias charrua | reverse complement strand
TCTCACTTGTGGAGGCTTGTTCCAGGTTCCTAGCTGCAGTGTGGGATCCTCTGCACTCTTGTACATGAAGGACAGACTTTTTATTTTCAAAGTTTTTGTCTATTCATTGTGTCATAAGATTAATCATGCTAACGGCGCTAACACGACATCCAAATGTCTGTGGTAAAACTCATTCAAGTGCTATCGGCTATTAGCTTCTCGGTGTTGTTGGAAATGACGGCTTGCAACTCAGATAAGTCTACGTCAGAAAAATATGTCTTGACTGGGAACAATGTAGCGAGGCTCAATGTAGTTCAAAATCTTCAAAATCTGATATTCTCAACGAATAAACTTCCACACCACCGACATTTTGACTTCTTCCTCTTCGCCGTGATCATATCAGGTAGGCACATGTGATATCATCACGTTGTGCTGGCTCTGCAGACATCCTTGCCACTAGATTGTCATACAAAAACATCATATTTTATATCGGTGAGTTATTTTGATGGAATGGCCAATGTCTGATATTTAACTTTAATGCTAATATTGGCCGATACCATGCCGATAATATTGTGCATCCCTAGATATTTCTAAATATGTTTGTTCTCATATTTAACATTATTTTTGACAGGCTCAAAATTTGGAATCCAGGATACAAGTGATATAACCGTACACATTAAATCACTCCCTAACATTTGTAAATGTGTCGTTTTGTGCATTGCAAGTCTTAACCAAATGCATTACATACCTTTAACTTTCTAAAATGGAAAACCAAACAAGTGTCAGCCTACCTGCAACTACTTCTTAAACCATAATGTGCAATGAAAAGTGGCTTTTAGTCTTCGTTAACGTGCCTTTATGTTACATTCAAGATGGAATTTGTTTGTAACAGATTGATGGAAAACACATTTGGGCACATTAAATATATTGTGAATACATTTTGCATCTTGTAAACCAAAATGTCTAAAACTTTTGGGTTTACACCTTTTGGTTTACAAGTGTGCAAAATATATATGACTGTAATTTGTGCCCATGAACACACTCTATCCTTGAAGCTGACATTCTGAGTTGAGTTAATAAACTTCGGGGAACATGTTTGGTATTTATCATGAGGGCTTTACTTTTCAGATTTACCACACCTTGTTGCTTTAGTTCTTTCTTAGTTTGTTTGCAGTAAAAGTGTTGCAGTTAAGGACAATAAAAAACACTTTTTCCCCCTCTCTTGATGCTTGTTTCTTACGTAGCAGCCCGTAAAGTCATTCTAACACTTCACAAACCTGTTTGTAGTTGGACTGTGGGAGGCATATTGACAGTGTGTGGTAATGAGATGCCTACAAGGACCTAGCTGATTAATTGGGGATTACACTCTGTTAGATGAAGAGCCTTATGAAGAGACCCTAAACAGTAAACATACACCAAGTGAAAAGTTCATCAGGCAGATAAGACACAGCATAAAACCCACAACATATAAATATCTGAATGCCAGTAAGATCACAAATACTAGACTTACCGGTATGTAGATCTCAATAAGTGTGTATACACACGTAATATAACTTACAAGGATTTTTTTTTTTAGGTGAGCTAAAAAGAACTCAGAACAAGAATGAATGTTTTCTACTAAAAACAACTCAAGCCTGAGATTTTCTTTGTTGGTTTGATCATACGTTGCACTATAATAAAAAAGTGCTTTGCACTATTTTTCTCCTAATTTGCTGTGACCCACAGTTTTAGCAGTGCAATCCTAAAACACTGAGCAACACAACAGATACAAATTTGAAAAGCAAAAACAAAACGTCCTCTACCTCCTCATCATCTCTTCTTTGATTTGAAGAGGAAACAGATGAGAGGAACAATCAAAGATGTCTCTTCAGTTTCTGAAAACACTTTAAAAATTAAGAGTGTTTTTCATGTGATGGAGGAAATAAAAAAAGAAGAGTAACTGAACATATTTAGAATTTGATTAAAATTAAGTGGACAATGTGAAGGATGGAATTGTGCACATTCAAACGGTAAAAGTATTTAAAAGATTCAAGCGCATTTAGTGAAATAACCTTTTTTTATCATCTGAGGAATGAAATATGAGTATAAGTATAGGATGCATATAGAAAGACACATACACACATTTATATTCATACACACCCGAACACAGACAAAGGTCACAGTCATCCCCGCCACCGGTGCTCAGACAAACTGGTAGTAAAATGCTCTATTTCCCATCCAAATTAAAGTGTCAGTTAATATTAATGTGAAAGTGAGGACTGTCAGACCCACAACATGCAGACACACAAACACATGCGCAAACAGCGTTTACGCCAAACACACAGACACAAATGCAACATTCAGACTCTCGCTTGGTCAATTACTAGCAGGCAACAGTGGTGTGTGTGCAGGTCGCAACGAGGTCTGTGTGTGTTTGCGTGTGTGTGCGCTTAGCTCCAATCAAGCCCAGTGACACATCGCCCCCCATCTGTCACATGAAGGTTATTTCTGAATGAAGATGCAGTTGTGGTGTCCTGTTGTATAAAAAGAGAGTAAAATGCTCCCTGTGTATCTGTGGCTGTGTACCTGCATATTTCTGTCTAGCGTTTGTGATTTAATTTAACTTTGTGTGTGTACAAGGAAAAAACGCAGCTTCATTACATTTGTTTTGCCCGGCTCAGGTAGAGTTGTTTTATTTTTATTTTTTATGAAAATTGTAGTGTGCATGTGTGTGTACCTGCAGATTGGATACAGTTCCTGTTGTGTTTATCTTGGTGTATCTTGTTGGTGCAAATGGGAACGCAGAGTGGGAACGAAGAGAATAATCCCTATGTATCTCTTTCTTCAACCGACCGGAACGTAGCTCCTGCAGCTTGCTAGGGAGCGCACACACAAACACAATATCCAGCCAACCATAAAATCCTAATGTCAGACATATTAAAGCCTCTAGATATCAGCAACTCCATCCCTGCATGGTCCTACTCTTCCCTAAGAATCTACACAAACACATAAAACTGGAAACAACATGTTTATCTACCGCCTATGACTAAAAGCTTATTCAGTAGTAGATGGACATTTTTGGCTCTTTTTATTTGTGTTTGAATCTGAGAGTACCGTAATACAAAAAGAAACAACAACAACAATAAAAAGCCCTCACTCTGGGAATTCAGGTTGCTTCAAAACATGCCGGAAAGAAATTTTATTTTAAAAATGCAAAAAACAAAAGCAGTTAGATGAAAGTTCATGCTCAATAATCCAGATAAAAATATCCAGCAAAGTTCAGTCAGGTCATCTGGACGCTTTCTTTGTGCTGAAACGTTACATCTTTCATCCAAAGGACTTCATCAGTCTGAGGAGCCACAACAGACTCTTTCCCATAAGCAGCACACTCACACAGTGGGTCAACCAGTTATAAGATGGTTTCTGGAGTCCACCTTCTCCCCTGTCGACTCCTCTGAGGCAGCCATGGCCAAAGTGGTTCAAAACATCAAAGTTCATGCTCCAAACATTCATTCATTCAAAGCAATTAGATTTCTAAACTTTCTTCACAGTTTACAATTTACTGTATACAAGATAAAAAAATGATTTGACATTGTGCTGAACTTGGACTTTATTTTATTTTTATACATGTTTTGTTAAGTGATTCAATAAAAATAAACATGCATGTACCGGTACATATGCTAGAATGCTTGTTTTGAGGACACAAAGACTGGGTTTATTCAGTTTGAATTCAAGTCAAACTAAAATTTAGGGGCCGAGATGGTGTAGAGGCAGGGCAGCCGGCTCAGGACCAGAAGGTCTCGGGTTCGATCCCCGGTCACTGCATACCTCGTTGTGTCCCTGGGCAAGACACTTAACCCCGAGTTGCTCCCGGTAGGACAGGCAGCGCCTTGCATGGCAGTCTACTGCTACCGGTGTATGAATGTGTGTATTACACTTTTATTATTTCATTTTATGCTTGTGTTTATTAAATGTTTCAGTGTTTTAGTGTTTAAATTGTTACTGTTGCACCGAGGGACTGAGAGAAATGCAATTTCAATCCTGTGTATGTCCTGTACATATTGCAGTTCTGACAATAAAGTTGACTTTGACTTTGAATGGGTGGATGGTTGGTACTGTGAAGCGCTTTGGGGCCCCTCAAAGGGGGCTGGAAAGCGCTATATAAGTAAGATCCATTTAACATTTACCATTTTAAAATCAGTTGGGATTTTGGGCCAACAATCTTAACTAAATAATCTTCTAACCAGGTATTTTGGGTGGTATTTTCCTGATTGTTAGGGTGCACAGTTGGCAGAGCCATCACCCTTCAGTGAGAAGGATGCCAGATCAAATCCCAGATCACTGTCACCTTTTCTGGGCAGAGTTGGTTCTTTCTGTTCAAGGGTGGGTTTTTTCTGGGTACTCCGGTTTCCTCCCACACACCAAAAACATGCATGAATTTTTCCAGATAATATGAAAGTAGCTAAGGTAGTTCCTCTTTTTAAAAATGGTGATAAATGTGTATTCAACAATTATAGACCTATATCCTTGTTACCACAGTTTTCAAAAATTCTTGAAAAACTATTTGTAAACAGACTAGACCAATTTATAGATAAACAAAATATTCTAAGCAACAGTCAGTATGGGTTTAGATCAAAAAACTCTACATCAATGGCTCTCATGGAATTAATGGAACAAATAACTACTGCTGTCGATCAAAAACAACATTGTATCAGTATCTTTGTTGATTTAAAAAAAGCATTCGATACTATTGATCACACCATTCTCCTTGAAAAACTGAACAAATATGGTATTAGAGGACCAGCATTACAGTGGGTATCTAGCTACTTAAAAAATAGGAAACAATTTGTACAAATAAATGATGTAAGATCTGACCTCTGTAATATCACATGTGGAGTTCCCCAAGGCTCTGTACTTGGACCAAAGCTTTTTATTTTATATGTGAATGACTTGGTAAATGTGTCAGGACTCCTTAAATGTGTACTTTTCGCTGATGATACCACTTTTTTCTGTTCAGGTGAAGATATAGAACAAATGTTAGAATTGATAAAGACAGAATTTGTCAAGATACAAACTTGGTTTAAAATAAATAAATTATCATTAAAGGTGGAGTCTGCAGTTTCTGTAGAACATCAGCACTTAGAAAAAATTTCAACAAGCAAAGCATTCTGATCCCTCCCCCTCAGAGCCATATATGGCACTGCCCCCTTGTGGTCTGTTAAAATTCAAATTCAAGCTCTGTTTTTATTGGCTGATTCGAATTCAAGCTCGGTTTTTATTGGCTGGTTACAAACTTTGTTTTTATTGGCTGGAAAATGGCGGGTCACTTTTTCTTTTTAGAAATGCTTATTTACCACCTGGAGAAGCAAGGGGACAATATTTTTTTTTAGTTTTTTTCAGAGATTACCTCTCTAACATCAATCTAGTGACAGAGTGAAGAAATATGTTAAAAATATATTGTTAGAAAAGTTACATATAGCAGCTTTAAATCTAGATAAAACTAATTACATGATATTCAGTAATAAAAAGAAAACTGTTGATGTTCCACTCAAAATTGAGGGTGTTGAGATTTGTAGAGTGAGTGAGGTGAAGTTTTTGGGTGTTATCATTGATGACAAACTGACATGGAAACAACACATAAATTCTGTAAGAATAAAAATAGCTAAATCGATTGCAGTACTGTACAAAGTCAGAGACCTATTGAATGATAAAGCTCTGTATTTGTTGTATAACACAATCATTGTTCCACACTTAATCTATTGTATTGATGTTTGGGGGAAAGCGTGTAAAACAATCACAAAGCCTATTTTTGTATTACAGAAAAGAGCTGTAAGAATTATCACTAGAAAGCATTACCGTCATCCATCAAGTACATTATTTTATCAACTAAAATTATTGAAGTTCCATGATTTGGTAGACTATAATATTTTATCAGTTATGTATAGAGCTCAAAATAATGCATTACCTTTAAATATCCAAATGCACTTTGTTAAAAGACAAAGTTGTTATAATCTTAAGGGAACAGAGTTGTTTGTAAAACCACAATTCAGAACCAGTTTGAAGGGACGTTCTACCTCAATCCAGGGAATTAGATTATGGAATGGCTTGGAGAATGTAGTTAAAAATGCCAAGTCAATGTTTACATTTAAAAAAATGATCAAAACAAATGTGTTAAAAAAATATATGTGAAATAACGTAATGTGTATTGTATTAGTTAGAAAATTAGAAAGAGTTAGTCATTTTGTACTGTTGGTTGAAGAATATTATTGTTTAACCTGATTGTTGGAAAAAGTTGGTTGAAGATTATTATTGTTTACATGGTTTGACTACTGTTGTTTAATCTGATTGTTGGAGATAAGGGGCAGATATAATAAGATTTATTCTTCTTTCTGCTACCTTTCATTTTTTTACATTTTGTACACTATCATTATGAGATTGTCTTGTATTGTTTCTTTTGTAAAAAAATGAACAAATTTAATAAACATAAACATAAACATGTTCGGCTGATTGGTAACTCTAAATTGTCCCTAGGTGTGAGTGAGAGAGTGAATGGTTGTTTGTCTCTATGGGTGCATTCACACCAGCCCTGTTTAGTTCACTTTAATCAAACTCTATTCCATTTGCCTAGAAAGTCCGGTTCGTTTGGGTAGGCGTGAATGTGAAATCGAGCTCCGATGTGGACCAAAAAAGTGAACTGTGGTCCGCCTAAAAACCTAGGTTTCAGTTCGGTTGAAGTGAACACTTGGCACACTTCAAATGCAGTGTGAACGCAAGTGGACCGAAGACCGCTCCAAAAGCAGGAAGTGGACTACAGTGCAGGACATTCTGTGTAAATACAACCAAAAGTAATGTATATTCCTTACACCTCATACGGAGCCGTCTCAGCAGCCTTGTGTGATAAACAACATTCTCCATGGTCTTCTGCCTCATCTTCCGCTCATGCTGGGTCCATTGTTGAAAAAAATTTGTTTGGCACATATTCCACAGCCAAAACAGAAATCCTAAAACCATAAAATTTGACGCCACTCCATTTTTTTAGTTTTTTTTTCCAGAATTAAGTTGCACTTAGTGTCTTCTTCAGGGGTTTTTGTGTAGTTTCCTTCAGTAATTCTTGGCACAGCGCCACCACAGGCGAGGAGGAACAGGTTGGCTCGACTGACTCAGTGCAGTGTGAATGTGAACCGCACCAGCTGAAAATGTAAACAAATGTTCCAAATTTTGGTCCAAAATTGCATTGAGTCTACTGGACTATCAGGTGTGAAAACGACCTATGTGTCCCTGTGATAGACTGGAGACCTGTTCAGGGTATCCCGCCTCACACAGTGTCTGCTGGACATTTGGGCACCAGTGACCCAAAAAGGAAGAAGTGGGTAAAGGTAATGGATGGATGTTTGGATATTAAACAGTCATCAAGAGTGACCTTATGTTACTTGTGCTCTAACCCCTAAACAAAGATCATCCTGTCTAAATATGTAATAAAAACCTGATTCATGCCTGTATGTCTGCACTTTGTAGTGACATTTTAAATAGGATGCTCTTTTATGTCCTTGGGTATATTTTAGTTTATCCTAAATGCTGTTACCATGCGCTCTCTAGTACCACCAAGAGGCCACTCTTCCAGTTTTTGCTTCTTTTCACTGACTTCTTGTGGAAAGAAGACTAAATATTTAAAGTCCTTAATTCAGCAGATAAACCTCAGTGACCTAGCTCTATAATAAATTAAAGAGGGAACTCTTTCCTAATATCCCATGTGAATCATTTTTATCCCAGACGGCACACTTACTTGTAGTGTTCATAAATCTGTGTGGCTGTTTTCTGTGAGAAAGTTCTTTGTTATGTGTCATAAACTAGTGGAAAGTATGACTTAGTCAAATAACTCTTATCTCTTTGTACAATTTTATTTTTACACAATTTATGCACATTCTTAAGGGAAAATTCTGTGCCCCATTCCTTCTTGAATTTGTGTAAGACATTCAGGCCGTCTGTCTTTTCCAAATATTCACGTTGTTGTACATATTTATATTACATTGTAAATGTTTTGCTGGTGCCTTGGTTTTTGATTTGTTTGTTCAATAGGAACCCATTTGCAACTTTATTTACCCATCAGTGTTTTTTTATATATATATATTTCAAAAATACAAAATAACAGACTGTAGAACTTTGCTTTTAATGAAACACATTTGAATTTGCAATATTTTTGTAAACCAAAAATTAGAACCAGAAATTCAAGGTGTCCTTCATCTGCAACCACAGTGCTGTACTTAACATTAATTAATTTCATGTGCTCATACTCAAAAAAGGTTGTGAATACCAAATAAATTAAATGTCAAAATAACTGGCATTGTCTGTGAAGAACACACTATTTGATATTTCATAGATAAGATTAATAAAAAAAGATTAATTAAAAAAGTATTATATATTTTTATACACATATATAAATATAAATATATATATATATATATAATATGTATATATATTATATGTATATATATGTATATTATATATATATATTATATATATACATACATACATACATACATACATACATACATACATACATACATACATACATACACACATATTTTATTTATTTATTTATTCATTTTTTTGATTCATTTATTCATTTTATAAAAACACAACAATAATACATACATGAAAAAAAAATTAAAAAAAAAACATATATAAAATGAAAGGCGGCAGAAGAAGAAAAAATCTTATTTTTTCTGCCCCTTATACTCCAATAAACAATTCATATAACCAACTCATTTGATTTCCATAACTTGGTTTCAACCTTCATGAAACTCATTAAACAAACAACTCATTTGATTTTCAAGAAAAGGAACAACTAAATTTACATTTTTTAATTGTATATTATATATTGTATATATTTTATACCTTCTTCATCACATGTAACATATAATTTCCAACATGTTTAAATGTATAATTTTAATCGATTAAGCTTAAGCAGTCTTTTGAACGCAGCCATTGATTCAATCACTTTAATGTCTGATTCCAATTCATTCCATAGTCCGATTCCTCGAATTATGGTAGATCTACCCCGTGAACTAGTCCTAAAATATGGCTTAACAAAAAGATTCATCCCCTTAAGATTATAACTACTCCTTCTTTTAACAAAATATTTTTGAAGATTCGAAGGAAGTGCATTATTCTGTGCTTTATACAAAACCAACAAAATATTATAATCAACTAAATCATAAAACTTCAGCAGTTTCATTTGATAAAACAAAATGCTTGATGGATGATGGAAATTCTTTCTGGTGATAATTCTAATAACTCTCTTCTGTAATATAAAAATAGGCATTGTAATTGATTTACACGCTGTACCCCAGACATTAACACCATAAATTAAGTGTGGCACAAATAATGTATTATATAACAGATAAAGTGCCTTATCATTTAATAAATCTTTAACTCTGTAAAATATCGCAATAGACTTAGATAATTTAGTTTTAACTGAACTTATATGTTGCTTCCAGGACAACCCATCATCAACGGTGACACCCAAGAACCTCACCTCATGAACTCTCTGAATCACAGATCCATCAATTAAAAAAGGTACATCAATCAATTTTTTTATTACTAAATATCATATAACTAGTTTTACTCAAATTCAACGTTAATTTATTAATTTTAAACCAAGTCTGAATTTGATCAAGTTCTGTCATCAATTTCAATGTTTGTTCGATATTGTCACCACTTCAAAGAAAAGTGGTGTCATCAGCAAAACAAATGCACATCAGGAGTCCTGAGACCTGTACGAGATCCATCCATCCATCCATCCATCCATCTTCTTCCGCTTATCCGGGGTCGGGTCGCGGGGGTAGCAGCCTAAGTAGGGAGGCCCAGACTTCCCTCTCCCCAGCCACTTGGAGCAGCTCCTCCGGGGGAATCCCAAGGCGTTCCCAGGCCAGCCGAGAAACATAGTCCCTCCAGCGCGTCCTGGGTCTTCCTCTGGGTCTCCTCCCGGTGGGACATGCCCGGAACACCTCACCAGGGAGGCGTCCAGGAGGCATCCTAACCAGATGCCCGAGCCACCTCAACTGGCTCCTCTCGATGTGGAGAAGCAGCGGCTCTACTCCGAGTCCCTCCCGGATGACTGAGCTTCTCACCCTATCTCTAAGGGAGAGTCCAGCCACCCTGCGGAGAAAACTCATTTCAGCCGCTTGTATCCGAGATCTTGTTCTTTCGGTCATAACCCAAAGCTCATGACCATAGATGAGGGTGGGAACGTAGATCGATCGGTAAATTGAGAGCTTTGCCTTTTGACTCAGCTCTCTCTTCACCACGACAGACCGGTACAGCGCCCGCTTCACTGCGGACGCTGCACCTATCCGCCTATCGATCTCACGCTCCAGTTTTCCCTCATTCGTGAACAAGATCCCGAGATACTTAAACTCCTCCACTTGGGGCAGGACCTCCTCCCCGACCCGGAGAGGGCATGCTACCCTTTTCCGGCTCAAGACCATGGCCTCGGATTTGGAGGAACTGATCCTCATCCCGGCCGCATCACACTCGGCTGCAAACCGCTCCAGTGAAAGTTGTAAATCACGAACTGATGAAGCCAGTAGGACCACATCATCTGCAAAAAACAGAGAAGCGATTCTAAGGTCACCAAAACGGATCCTCTCAACACCTTGGCTGCGCCTAGAAATTCTGTCCATAAAAGTTATGAACAGAATCGGTGACAAAGGGCAACCTTGGCGGAGTCCAACTCTCACCGGAAACGAGCCTGACTTACTGCCGGCAATGCGGACCAAGCTCTGACACCGGTCGTACAGGGACCTAACAGCCCTTATCAAAGGGCCTGGTACCCCATACTCCCGGAGTACCCCCCACAGAACCCCCCGAGGGACGCGGTCGAATGCCTTCTCCAAGTCCACAAAGCACATGTAAACTGGTTGGGCAAACTCCCACGCACCCTCCAGGACCCTGCTGAGGGTGTAGAGCTGGTCCAGTGTTCCACGACCAGGACGAGATCGTCCTGTACGAGATCATTTATGTATAATAGAAATAATTTTGGTCCTAGTATCGATCCCTGAGGAACTCCACATGTAACAGTGCTGAGCTCGGATTTCATATCATCCATCTGCACAAACTGTTTCCTATCACTCAAATAACTACAAACCCATTTCAATGCCAATCCTCTAATACCATATCCATGTAACTTGACAAGGAGTATATCATGATCAACTGTATCAAACGCCTTTTTTAAATCAACAAAAACACTCACACAATATTGTTTATGATCCACTGTTGTAGTTATTAACTCCATTAACTCCATCAGAGCCATGGATGTTGAATGACCTGTTCTGAATCCATATTGATTATCTGTGAGAATATTAAAATTTTCAACAAATTGATCCATCCTGATAACAAACAGTTTTTCCAATATCTTTGAGAATTGTGGCAGTAATGAAATTGGTCTATAATTGTTGAACTCAAATTTGGCACCACTTTTTAAAAGAGGTAACACCTTAGCCACTTTCAGGCGATCTGGAAATACTCCGGACGAAAAGGACAAATTACATATATATGTGAAAGGTTCAATTACATAGCTCATTATTTTTTTCACAAATGTCATGTCCATATCCAGCCAGTCCTTAGATTTCTTGTCAGCAAACTTATTTACAATATTCATAATTTCTTCAGAATCAGTTTTCTTTAAGAACATACTGTTTACATTACCCTCAATTAAGTAGTTCACACTTTTATCAATTTTCGGTATTTTTGCAGCCAGGTCTGTTCCAACATCCACAAAGTATTTATTGAAGCCATTAACAATTTCGTTTTTGTCATTAGTTTCCTTATCATTTATGATAAAATTTTGTGAACTACTTGTTCGTACAACTTGTTTTTTTACGACGCTATTCACAACCTTCCATGTTGCTCTCATATCACCATTACATTTATACAATAAGTCACTATAATAATCTTTCTTATGTTTCCTTATTATTCCCACAAGTTTGTTTTTGTACTTCTTATATCTGTCTTCAGCTTCTTTTGTTTTACATTTCAAGAATTTTTTATACAAATCATTTTTCTTTCTACATGCATTTCTCAAACCCTTAGTCATCCATTTTTGATCCATAGATTTCTTTTCAGTATGATTATTTAGCACACAATTTTACAATACAGTGTCTCCAGAATGTTCATAAAGTTATCATATGATTTATTTACATCTTCCACGTAAACATTATCCCAATTTTGATTAGTTAAATCATCACTTAATTTGTCTAGAGCAATTTTTGATGTATTTATAATTTTTCTTTTTCTGGCAATTTTGTTCATTTTACTGTGATAATTTTTGTAGATTGTGAAAACAGGTAAATGATCAGTAAGATCAGTCATTAGAATGCCACTAACCACATCCTCATTTAATGTATTTGTAAAAATATTATCCAGTATTGTTGCACTGTGTGATGTAATCCTTGTAGGTTTCAATATCAATGGATAAAGATTTAATGTATACATTGAATCAACAAAAGTACTTATATTACAAGAATTTCTTAGACTCCCCAGATCAATATTGAAATCACCACAAATAAACATTGTTTTTGTACAACCCTTTTCCAATACTTCTATGATTTTGTCTGTAAATGATTCAACATTAGAATCAGGTGGTCTATAAACGCAACTTATTATAATGTTTTTATCATTATTATTTATAATTTCTACAGTTATCATTTCAATTTCATCATCAAGTATAGACATTTCATCAATTAGTTTACATTTTATATCACTTTTTACAAAAATGGCCACCCCACCGCCTCTCCTATTAATTCTGTTTCTATTATATAGTTCATAACCTTCGATGTAGGCATTATTTACAGTTTCATTATTTAGCCACGTTTCAGATAATGCTATTATTTGAAAAGTTGATTTTAATTGTTTTAAATAATCCGATATCTTAGAAATGTTGGCATGTTGATATGTTGGCATATCTAGAAACCGTGGCACAGTGGTAATGGCAGTCGACCCCCGATCGGAAGGTTGGAGGTTCGAATCCCGCGTCCGCCCACCATGTGTCGTTGTGTCCCTGGGCAAGACACTTAACTCCAAGTTGCTCCCGGTAGGTCTTGATGGCGCCTTGCAAGGCAGGCTACCACTACCGGTGTATGAATGTCTGAATGAATGGGTGGATGGCTGGTATTGTAAAGCGCTTTGGGGCTCCTCACAGGGGGCTGGAAAGCGCTATATAAATAAGCTCCATTTACCATTTACCATAAC
>JBBPBX010001233.1:36798-39474 GCA_038048925.1 Garcialebias charrua | reverse complement strand
TTGAAGAATTTGAGGAATTTGGGATTACCCTCTTACCAATGAAATTCTTCTTCTTCTTGATTTTAGTTTTTGAGTAAACAAACATGAAATAAGAAGAAAATAAAAAAAGTATAGTGTTTTATATGTATTTTTGATGTAACTACTGTGTTGATTTGAAGTAAAGGTGGAATATGATGGTGTTTTATTGATAACCACCATCACTGTTCCTGCTTTTATCATTTTTGTTCTTTATTTCATTTGAAAACGTGTTCTCTTGCATTCTTGCCTTGTTCAAAGCTTTAACCTTGCACTATTTAACCCATATGAATATTGTTTAGTAGACCTTTTTGTTTTGGATTCTGAGGTTAACAGAGTTTATTCTGTTTCTTTGGTTTGACAGCCTTGAGTAAAATAAAATCATAGCCCTATTTTACGTGAGGTTCAAAAAGGAAATATGATGTGTTTACAGAAATGCTTGCTCTCTGATTAGGTTAATCCAGTGAGTTTTACAATATTTTGCAGTCTATCAAATCACAGAGAAGCAGTTGACAGCAAGATTAGCATTTCCACTACATCACAACCTCTCCATCTCTGTCACTTTGTCTCGCTCACAGAGGGGAGTCTGTTTACCAAGAGTTGTTCACAGTTTAAGTGATGTCTCATCGTGTGGGGGTGTCAGCCAGATGTTGAAATAACCTCAGTCCCAGCACTCAGTTTTGTTTGAACCCTATCTCCAGAGGCAGAAAGTTAGTTGTGGCACATTTGGCCTTTTTCTTTTGTTGCTTTCCTGTATGACTTTCAGCACAGGTTTGATCTGAACTCTTTTTAGTGATGAATGATGTTGCACTGAGATATTAACTCTGTGTCATCAAGTGAGTGGAAAATGAGAATGCATTTCTTTCTGACAAAGTGACAAACACCATAGAAGATTATTGTATAGTAATATGAAATGGGTTGGTGTACTGTATGTGTAGTCATAAAAACAACTACGCTATAACATATTATTATACCTCTGCTGAGAAGAGAAGCAGAGTTATGTGACAAACGACTAAATATGTCCTTGGGAAACAGATGACTTTTCATTAGATGATCCCATTTTCCCTTTTTAAAGGTAATGCACACAAATAAGTGTTTTTTTAAAACACTTTCAAAGTAAATGAAATAAAATAAAAAAATAAAAATTTTCTTCAATAAAACAAGTTGGCAGCATGGTGGCTCAGTTGGTAGAGCTGTTGCCTCTCAGCAGGAAGGTCACCAGTTCAAACCCCAGCCCGGGACCTTTCTGGGTAGAGTTAGCATGTTCTCTCTGTGCATGTATGGGCTTTCTTTGGGTGCTCCGGTTTCCTCCCACAGACCAAAAACATGCATGTTAGGCTGACTGGCAACTCTTAATTGTTCCTAGGTGAAAGAGACAGAGTGAATGGTTGTTTCATTTGTCTCGGTGTGTCCCTGTGATGGACTGGAGACATGTCCAGGGTGTCCCCTGCCTCTCGCACAGTGATAGCTGGACATGGGCACCAGTGACCCTTATGACTGAAAAAGGAAGAAGTGGGTAAAAGATAATGGATGGATGGATGATAACACACACACATAGGTTATCAGAATCAGAATAAGCTTTATTGTCATCGCACCAAAGTACAGCGAGAACACATACGTACAGTCGTCCGAAATATGGACGGAGTGTACGAAGCTGCAGCTACAATAAGTTTGGCCTTTTGGTCCTTTTCAGAATAATAATCTTAGATAGGAAAAAGGGGTAGAACCATGAGGGTAGATAGTGGCATTACAAAAACGATATTTCACATCTTGTCTGTCAGGACACAATTTGAGACATCAAAAAACTCTACCAGCAAGCACAATAAAAAACATGATTACATATACATTTAAGGTCGAGATGTTGAGATTTGTCCATGAGCGTTTTTTTTTTTTTTTTCAGATTGGCCACAGTTCTGATAAGCTTGCACTGAAAGTTCTCCGGGGTGGATAGATGAAGCTTATTGCCCTTGGTTACTCATGACCCGAGATAAATTTGATAGTCGGCCCATCTCCGAGGCTGGCGGGGAGTCAGATTCAGATAAGCTTGATTGTTGATTTTCTTCAGGCAGACTGATTTTTTTTTCTTCAGCCTTGAGTCCATCTGGACGATCTGTTTTCCAAAATGGCCTAATTGTGGGAATCCATTCCACTGACCCATGTTATGAGTCTCCCTCAAGGTCGAACCCACCACGGTGATAAGTCCCAGAAGCCGTAGGTTGCCTGCGATTCTCATAAATTGCCTCCACCTTATGGTTTAGCTCGTAAATTAGCTGATTTTGCGAGGTCACGGCACGGCTCAAACCTTCACACTGACTCAGAAGCTTTGTCATAGCTGAAACTGTTGCCGATGTCTCATTCAATAGTCAATAAAAACAGAGCCCCGCCGATGCCAAAAAGCAGAGTCCCTGCTATCATAAATCCAAATATGTAAATGTCTTCAGCGTCCTCCTGAGACAGGACTGAGAGACACATCAACTGCCACACTCCCCACGCGTCCATGACGTATCCCGCAGTGTGCGTCTCAGCTGGACACGCAGGTTCCCCAGGACATTGTTGTTTTGTTGAATTTTTCTTGTCAATAGCTATTCTCAGATCGGGAAAAACAAAGAGCTAATAGTAGGGCTGAAAGTAAGTCCATTTTTATAAACGTGTAAGAGAAAA
>JBBPBX010001233.1:19298-31798 GCA_038048925.1 Garcialebias charrua | reverse complement strand
TGATACAGCGGTGGTGGGATGCATCACAAACAATGATGAGTCCAGCTACAGACAGGAGGTGGAACACCTGGAGAGCTGGTGCAAAGAGAATAATCTTCACATGAATGTGAAGAAGACAAAGGAGATGATTGTGGACTTCAGAAGGAACAAACACACCCATGCCCCACTGAAAATAGGTGGGTCTGCGGTGGAAGTGGTCTCCAGCTACAAATACTTGGGTGTACACTTGAATGATAACCTCAGCTGGAGCAACAACACCACCAGCCTGATCAAGAAAGGTCATCAGAGACTCTACTTCCTCAGACGGCTGAGACGAGCTGGTCTGAGCAGCCCAGTTCTCACCTCGTTCTACAGGTGTGCAGTGGAGAGCGTCCTGTGCTCCAGCATCAACGTGTGGCATGGAGGCTGCACAGTTGAAGAGAGGAAAGCTCTACAGAGAGTGGTGAAGGCTGCACAGAAGTCTGTTGGAGTCAGTCTCCCCACCATCACAGACATTTACACCTCCAGATGCAGGAAAAGAGCCACCTGCATCATGAAAGACCTCACTCACCCAGCACACTCACTCTTTGCCCCACTCCCCTCAGGACGGAGGTTGAGGAGCATCAAATGTAGAACCACTAGACTGAGGAACAGCTTCTACCCTGAGGCTGTTAGACTCATGAATAAATAAATAAAAAATAAACACTGCAAAATATCACATCATGCTGATGCTGATCTGTTTTCTTGTTGCTGTGTTCATCTGTGTTCATCTGTGACCATCTGCTCATACAGACTCATGTTCGTGCTGCTGTTTATAATGATGTTTTTCCACTATATTAGGGCTTAGTGTATTACTAGTTGATGTTTTTCTTAGTTAATTCTAGATGTTATTACTGTTTTTCTCTTGCATTTGTTGTTGGATGTAACTGGGACCCCGTGTACATAATCTCGTTTTCATCACATGTACCACATGCGGTGCAAATGACAATAAAGACTCTCTGACTCTGACTCTGACTCTGAAAACAACCACAGCTGCAACAAAGTGCTGTACACATGAAATTAATAACATTTAAACACACAAAAAAAAAAAAAAAAAAAATTTTTTAATACAGTAATTTCATATTTTTATTAAATATGATACGTTCGTAGGTCCCGTTGTTCGTAGGTCGATGGAATCGTAAGTAGGGGGTTTGCTGTACCTGTTGTCATTTGCTGTTTCATACCTCAACACCTCCAGTAAATCTTACTTCAGCAAGGAATTAAGCTCGTTTGTCAACTCATTGACTGAATAACACATGTTTGTACATGAAGGTGAGTGCAGCCTTTGAAAAGCCCAGTTTGATCTTTTCAAGCCACATCTGTAACTGAGACCTCACAGCTTGCATTCTTTTCATTTTAAAGTTCATGTTCTATGGACATACTAAAAACACACACAACAAAACGTGATTATGTGAAAACATGCGTCTTGTTTTATATATTGACCTAATGAGTGTACAGTAGTCCCTCTTTTATCGCGGCGGATCTGTACCCTGAAGCCCTGCGATACATGAAAAACCGCAAAGTAGGAATAGTAGTACAAGTAGTAGTTTAAAATTATATATAAATATATATCTAAAAGAGCACAGAATGTCATGATTTCAGCTCCTTGCCTCCTCTGCTCTCAGCCACCTGCAAGTGCTCTTGGCCACGCCCACTTCTCCACTCTGCACGGAAAACAGCTGATCAGCTGCAGCAGGATCCTGCAGTATGGGCTGCACAAATGTGCAGCAGGTGCTAAACAATTTTAAATAATTTTAAATAAAAATTCCATGTCGATTGTGCGGCTCATCCATCAATCAGTCAGTTGTGTGTCATGTCCAATCTTATTTTGAAAAACTGAGATAGAGCGAGTCTGTAAAAAATGAACTGCAAAGTAGCGAGGGACTACAGGTTTATACTACAGGAGCTGAAAAAAAATTATAACCTGCTGTTTACTGGAAATAACTTTGGCTTCTCTGCAGACAATCCGCTAAAATATTAACTTTTAAATGGCTAAATTGGACGGATCGGGTTTGTAGCTCCTCCATTGTTTTGAAGCTGCACAGTAGACACGTCTCTTGTTATGACGTCATCATCCTGCGACGGCGAAATCCCTATTTATCGTGTTAAAAAAATGGCGCTAATTTTAAACTGTTTTTGGGAGGAATTTTCATTCATTTAACATTATTTTAGCAAAAACTGTCAGAGGTCAATCTTAATATTTATATATGTTGTGCCATTTTTTGGAAAGTTGAAAGATCATGTCAGGGGAGCTTTAAAGTTATTAACTTATGTCTATTAATTTGCTGTACCCACTTGGTAATTTGCAGGATTGTAGAGAGTTGGCACTTATTTCCAATGGTCATCATTAGTAGTGGTGTCCTGATACAGATACTGGTGTCTGTATCGGACCCGATAAGAGCATTTTTTACAAGTACTTGTACTTGTAAAATAATGCCCCGATACCTGGTACCAATACCGCTTATTTACTGGGTGGTGCCATTTCTGCTTCTGCTGCCCAAGTGACTGAAGGTTAAAGAAAATGTCTGTAGTTTGGAGATATTTTAAGATAAACAAGGATTAACTCAGTAAGTACTCTGTATCGGTACTCTGTATCAGTGAGTACACAAACTGAAGTACTCATACTTGTACTCAGTATGATAAAAATTGGTATTGGGCCACACTAGTCATTAGGCAGTATGTGGTGTACACCCTGGACAGGTCTACAGGAACACAGATGGACAAACTACACTCACACTCATCATGTCGATGGCCAGTTTTGAGTCACCAATTAACTTAGTTCACTTAATGAACAGTGGAAAAAAAATCAGAGTACCTGTGGAAACCCCACGGGAGAGCAGGGAAATCACATGCAGTTAGTCAGGAGATGAACCTACGGCCTTCTTGCTGTGAAGCAATGAAGCAAACCAACTGCTCCATTATGCAGCTCCAAGTTATTAATTTTAATTCTAAAAAAATTAGGGTGTTTTGATGAATTATAAATGAAGACGTCAGACAACACATTTCTGAATCATACCGTACTCCTTCCACTGTACTGACTGCCTCAACTAGAGACAAAAGGAAATTTTACCACACTGAATTAATAACTATATTGTAAATAATTGAATTAGTCACATTTCAGTATGGAGATTTATGTAGGTCAGCCTCATCTTGTATTCATGCTTTTACAAAAATGTAAATGTTGCTATGGCAGGTAATTGTTTGTCTGTTATTTGTTATAAGTGCATTCTCTGTATCAGTACCTTGAGAAGGGAGAGAACAACCGATCACCAGTTTTTAGAATTGGGCTCATGTATGTGGGTCTGTGTTGTATTGGAAGCTGAAGTAAGGTGACCCCTTTTTCATAAATACTAACTTACCATAGCTATTGCAATTTATTCCCCTGGTTAAGTTTTATTTAGATGAGTGAAGCTCTGACACAATGAGTTCAGAAGGTTCCTAAACTTATGACAGTCCCCAATTTACCCTAGAATGATAACTATGGTGTCCTTCTCTTGAAAAGATGCTGGTATCTAAAGCTGAATTGGACTTTCTAGGCAGACTGGATTCAGAGTAAACCTAATTTCTTCCTTTTTTGTAAGGTTTTACTCAATGCCCATGTAAGTAGTAACAAAAAATAGCAACTCCAAACCCAGGATTAATTAATAGTGTTTATTTACAGAAGTGTAATCCACCGTAGGCTGTAACTCAGCTGGAAGGGACTGGAACCCCGGAGAGCAAGGACAAGAGTTAATATGAAGGTTTAGATCATTGAGGGTGATTCAATTTATGGTTTGTCTCTTACTGGGGAAATCCAAGGTTATCAAAGTGTTGAAGGTCCAACTACTTCCAGGAACAATGAAGTCCCAGAGAGGTTGCATACATCGATGTGCAAGTGGTGTAAGGTGAGGAATGGCTGAAAAAATCGCTGAGGCTTTAAGAGGAAACCAGGGAAGTCCAAGGAACGAGAGGAACACAGGAGTCAATGCTGCAACATTTGAGAATAAAGCTGTAGTTTATACAAATCACAAATAATGGTAAAGTGGTTAGGAACACAACAACTGGTATAGGCAGATAATGCACCTGCGTTGAAGTGAAGTCATCAACTGGCATTTATATTCCTACAGCTCATTAGGAGAATGGTCCTCAGGTGTGTGCTTGTTGGATCCATCTAGTGTCAAGGAGCTGCAGGAAAACAACTGGAACCCCCACATTTTTGTATATAACACACTGATGATTACCAGTGCTGAGATATAAATTTCAAATTCAAGATCTTTTTTATTGAATTTTTCATCTTTTTTCCCTTCAGACAACAACAACAACAACAACAACAAACAAAAACAACAACAAAAAACAAAAAAAAACACAACAATCAATCTAAGTTACAACATGTAGAAAATAATCCCTACCCAATCACTGCCAAAAGAAAAGGGAAAAAAATAAATAAAAGGTAAAATAGCCAAGAGACTGCATTAACCTGAATGAGTTGTGTTGTCAAAGAGACTGGAACAGATTCAGGAAAGGTCCCCAGACATTCTCAAATTTACCCTCTTTCTGTTGGAGTGTGAATCTGATTTTCTCCAGCTTTAAACAGGACATGATGTCAGCCAACCACTGAGCGTGAGTGGGTGGAAACGGTTCTTTCCACCTAAGCAAAATAGCTCGTCTGGCCAGGAGAGAGGTGAACGATATTACATGTTGTTGGTTTTTATTTAGGTTTGTCATGCCCTCTACAAGACCAAACAGAGCAATCAATGGGTCAGGGTTCAGGCGTGTATCTAGTACACGTGATAAAGTCTGAAAGATTTCTCGCCAATATTTGTTCAGAGATGGGCAAAACCAAAACATATGGGAGAGAGAGGCTTCAGCATGTTTGCATCTCACACAGTATGGGCTGACATCAGGATACATAGAGGACAATTTCAGTTTAGAGATATAAATTTAAGTCACAATAATTTGTAATGTTGATTTAGAGAACATGAGGGAGTTTATTGCAACTCAACAACATAGTGACAATGTTGATACATTTTATTATTTATAATTTGTTTATTAATCATTAGTGTGATGTTTTTCATTATTTAAATGTATGACTCTCTGTATGTCTTGATGTATCAAGTAAAATACATGTATATTTATTTTAGGTTAAAGTCATCTCTGCAACTAAATGACAAATATATTCTTAGTCAGGCCTTTTTCACACATTTGTGGTTAGAGACACAAGTGCATTTTCATCCTATTTGTTTTTCCCCTCATACTGACAAATGAACACAACAATAGTATGCTTGGGTAAAATAATTAGAAAAAAACCTCACGTTTGTTCCTCAACAACAACAAAAAAGCTTCAAATCTTTGATATTTCCCATTATTCCTCTCATCAGGCTCTGCAGCGCCAGGAAGTAAAACAAAGAAAACCATTTTTTAGCATCTCACATGTTTAAAGTCTTGTGTTTCTGTCCTGGCAGTGTTTGTCTGTGGCACTGTATTTTAGATGATTGTAAACACTGAGTTTGTTTTAAAGTGCAGCAGCAGTAGCATTCATGTATTTATAGACTTGATACGCATAGTACTTGTTAACATATTCCTGCAACCACACAGATTCCTCATACCAAAGACATGTATCCTGTGTGTTCTGTGAAGAAGAGAAACTTTCTTTTGACCGTTTCTCATTCCACTATCTGTTTTATTCTCATTAGTCCTCATAGAGGGCGGCACGGTGGATTAGTTGGTAGAGCTGCTGCCTCTCTACAGGCAGGAGGTGGAACATCTGGAGAGCTGGTGCAAAGAGAATAATCTTCACATGAATGTGAAGAAGACAAAGGAGATGATTGTGGACTTCAGAAGGAACAAACACACCCACACCCCACTGTATATAGGTGGATCTGCGGTGGAGGTGGTCTCCAGCTACAAGTACCTGGGTGTACACATGAATGATAACCTCAGCTGGAGCAATAACACCACCAGCCTGATCAAGAAAGGTCATCAGAGACTCTACTTCCTCAGACGGCTGAGACGAGCTGGTCTGAGAAGCTCAGTCCTCACCTCCTTCTACAGGTGTGCAGTGGAGAGCATCCTGTGCTCCAGCATCAACGTGTGGCATGGAGGCTGCACAGTTGCAGAGAGGAAAGCTCTACAGAGAGTGGTGAAGGCTGCACAGAAGTCTGTGGGAGTCAGTCTCCCCACCATCACAGACATTTACACCTCCAGATGCAGAAAAAGAGCCACCTGCATCATGAAAGACCTCACTCACCCAGCACATTCACTCTTTGCACCACTCCCCTCGGGACGGAGGTTGAGGAGCATCAAATGTAGAACCACTAGACTGAGGAACAGCTTCTACCCTGAGGCTGTCAGACTCATGAATAAATAAATAATAAGAATAAACACTGCAAAATGTCACATCATGTTGATACTGATCTGTTTCTTGTTGCTGCGTTCATCTGTGACCATCTGCTCATAATGACTCATGTTCGTGCTGCTGTTTATAATGATGTTTTTCTACTACATTAGGGCTTAGTGTATTACTAGCTGATGTCTCTCTTAGTTAATCCTAGATGTTATTATTGTTTTTCTCTTGCATTTGTTGTTGGATGTAACTGGGACCCTGTGTACATAATCTCGTTTTCATCACATGTACCACATGCGGTGCAAATGACAATAAATTCTCTCTGACTCTGACTCTGACTCTGAGATCACCATGGTTGAAGTCCCTGCCGGGGGCTTTTTGAAAGATGGAGTTTGCATGTTCTCTCTGTGCTGCGTGGGTTTTCCTCGGGCACTCTGGTTTCTTCCCACAAACCAAAAACATGCATGTTAGACTGACTGGTAACTCTAAATTGTCTCTAGGTGAGTGAGAGTGTGTGAATGGTTGTTTGTCTCACTTGTCTCTATGTGTCCCTGTGATGGACTGGAGACCTGTCCAGTGTGTCCCCCACCTCTCGCAATAGTGATAGTTGGACATGGGCACCAGTGACCCCCGTGACCCAAAAAGGAAGAAGGGGATATGGATGGATGGATGGATGGATGGATGGATGGATGGATTATTGTTCTTTCTGATCAACAGACTGTCAGGATCCACAACATCGTCTCCTCCTCCATCACCCTCAGCACTGGCTCACCCCAGGGCTGCGTGCTGAGCCCCCTCCTGTTCACTCTGCTGACATATGACTGCTCGGCTAGACACCCCAGCTGCCATACAGTGAAGTTTGCAGACGACACGGCAGTAGTGGGACGCATCACGAACAATGATAGTCCAAATACAGAGAGGAGGTGGAACACCTGGTGCAGTGGTGCAGAGACAATAATCTCTGCATCAATGTGAAGAAGACCAAGGAGATGGTGGTGGATTTCAGAAGGGACAAGGATCCTCTTCATCCCCAACACATTGGAGGAGCAGCTGAGGAGGTGGTCTCCTGCTACAGGTACATGGAGGTGCATTTATTCAGTGGCCTCCCCTGGAGATCCAACACTTCCGTTCTGGTCAAGAAGGCCCACCAGAGTATTTAGTTCCTCTGGAAGCTGCAGAGAGCTGGACTTGGGAGCTCAGTCCTGAAGAGTTTCTATCTCTGTGTGGTGGAGATGTTCTCTGAGGAGTTTCTATCACTGTGTGGTGGAGATGTTCTCTGAGGAGTTTCTATCACTGTGTGGTGGAGATGTTCTCTGAGGAGTTTCTATCTCTGTGTGGTGGAGATGTTCTCTGAGGAGTTTCTATCACTGTGTGGTGGAGATGTTCTCTGAGGAGTTTCTATCACTGTGTGGTGGAGATGTTCTCTGAGGAGTTTCTATCTCTGTGTGGTGGAGATGTTCTCTGAGGAGTTTCTATCACTGTGTGGTGGAGATGTTCTCTGAGGAGTTTCTATCACTGCGTGGTGGAGATGTTCTCTGCAGCTGCATCACCGTGTGGTGGAGATGTTCTCTGCAGCTGCATCACCGTGTGGCACGACAGCTGCTGCTGAGAGGACGGCTCTGCAGAGGTGGTTAAGGTGCACAGAAGACTGGGGGGGAGCAGCCTTCCCACCACTTTGGACCTCTACACTTCACGATGCAGGGGGAAGGTGCTCCGCATCATGAAGGACTCCACTCATCCTGCACACAGTCTGTTCCAGTCCCTCCCCTCAAGCAGGTGACTGAGGAGCATTCAGATCAACCACCAGGCTCAGAAACAATTTGTTCCCTGCAGCTGTCAGACTGCTGAACTCAAGCTTCATCTTACTTTTTATAACTTTGTTTATTTTGTATATATTTGTACTCTTTGTATTTATTTATTTGTTAATTGTTAGGCTTCTTGATCTTGGACCTGAGTCAGAATTTTGTACCTTAAACATGAAAATGTGAGCTGGTATGACAATAAAAAATCCTTGAATGGATGGATAGTCCTCATAGAAAATGAAGTTAAATTTTAGCTTTACTTGGTGAGATGTTTTTTTCCGCTTTATGTTGAGTCATTATTTCTCATAGAGGTAGTTTGGAAAAATATAATATTTGTCACCATCCATCATAAACACATCTTCGGTCTTTTAGACACCATTAAACAATACAAAGTTTTTTTCTTCTTCTAGGGAACAGTAATATGTCATTGCACTTCAGTCTATACTGAACCTTTTGTTCAAAATGAGTGTTTATCAAGCTCAAAGCTGCTTGCAACTTGTTTGACACTCTGCGGCAGACAGCAGAATAATTAAAATTATAATTGACTAAAGCTGTTTAAGCCCTGAAAATGTGCTAAAGTTTTGACAAGAATGATAATATAATATTTTAAAGAGCCGTAAGCTCCTTGTGGAAAAGCTGCACTTTTCAATCTGGGTTGAAGGAGTCTCGCTCCGTATTTTGTATTCTCTTTTTATTCTTCACTTTGCTTTAATGTGTACACAGTAATTTATGTATTTCATGTTGTGTGCCAACAGGGCAACCACAGACTGGGAGTGAACACTGGTCTGGAGGGGGACTGGTGCAGCCTCATTCCAGTAGGTGGACCTTGCCAAACCGTGACCACGGGACTCAAGTGGAACTTAAGTGAGTCCTTTTTTGTTCAAATTAGCCTCCAGTGTTTTTTTACTTTCACATCTTGTTGGCTCAATACACAATGAGTCTGAGATACAGACATATCTACTTTGTATCATGAAGTTTTAAATTCACAATGCTTATGTCACCAAAGACTAAGTACCATACTTTTCGGACTATAAGGCACACTTAAAATCGTTTAATTAAAAAATAATAATTTGACAGTGAGCATTATAATCCGGTGTGCCTTATTCTGGTTGTGCTTACTGACCTCAAACCTATTTTATGTGGTTATTGTGAACGAGTTGAATAAAGTTTGACTTATCGACTGTTTTGTTTTGCTTAATGCACCTTATAATCTGGTGCGCCTTATGTATGAAAACAGACCCGTTCATTGATATGTTTCCCTATAGTCCGAAAAATACGGTACTTAATTTTTCATTTAAAATCTGACCATTTCAACTAGCAAATAAAAACAGTTATTTACAGTTGCTCAATCTGAATAACATGTATTTGTTGTGAAGATTTTTAAAAAGAACATGCTCCAAAGAGCCTCTCAGTGAGAAGCTGGTTCAAATCCTGGTCCAGGGGGTCTTTCCGGGTGAGGTTTGCATGTTCTCTCTGTACATGCTTGGGTTTGCTCCGGGTACTCCGGTTTCCTCCCACAGACCAAAAACATGCATGTTAGGCTGATTGGTAACTCTAAATTGTCCCTAGGTGAGAGAGAGAGTGAATGGTTGTTTGTCTCTATGTGTCCCTGTGATGGACAGAAAACTTGTCCAGGGTGTCCCCCGCCCCTCGCACAGTGATTGCTGGATATGGGCACCAGCGACCCCATGACTCAAAATGGAAGAAGTGGGTAAAGATAATGGATGGATGGATGGACATGTTCCAAAGAGCACCAAAGTTCATGCTCATTAATCCAGGTATAAATCCAACAATGTTCAGTCAGGTCATCTGGACGGTTTCTTTTGTTGCTGAGACGTTTCGTCCTTCATCCAAAGGACTTCTTCTTTGGTGTTTTGAACCACGTTGGCATGGCTGCCTTATGCCCCTTTTCCACTTGGTGGCGCGGGTTGGTTGTGACGTCATATTTGCGTGCCAAACGCACGTTGGACACCATTTCCACCTCACAGATGCGCCGCGCCGCACCAAGATTCCGGACTCATCTCAGAGCAGGGTTGAGGTGAGCTGAAAGCGCGCCGTGGGGAGGAGGCTGGACTGAGTTTGAGGAAGTGGCTGCCGCGAGGCAGCAAACACCGAAGGACTTTACAAGATTAACACGGTAAAAACAATTATTTGTATTTAAAATTATAGCAAAGATGTGTCTTAAGCTGAACTATTCCTTAATAAATTCACGTAGTGGTCAAAACGGCAGGATTTAAAAAAGTAGTTTCGCCATGTGCACGCGCGCGTGCACGTGAGCCGGCTTTATTTCTATATAATGTAGCTAAATAAACGCTTTAAAAAATATATTTCATAGCTGACGTTATATCAAGAGGGTGCTTGAGCTGAACAGTTCCTTAATAATTTCACGTTGTGGTCAAATCAGCTGGATTTAACAAAGTAGGTCGACACGTGCACGTCACATGCACGCGCGGGTGGGGTCGATCGGCGTTCTTTCTTTTAAATGTAGCTAAATAAAAGCTTAAAAAATATATTTCATAGCTGGCTTTATACCACGAGGGTTCCTCAGGTTAACAAGTCCTTAATAATGTCACGTTGTGGTCAAATCTGCTGGATTTAAATTGATTTGTTTTGACTACTTCCAAACCTGTCACATGTGCTACGAAAATAAATTATTAAAAAATCGAATTTTAATTCAAATAACTCCAACAGCTTACAGTATGTACATGAACATCTTGTGATTACATTTT
Organism: Garcialebias charrua; assembly: GCA_038048925.1. NCBI lineage: Eukaryota > Metazoa > Chordata > Actinopteri > Cyprinodontiformes > Rivulidae > Garcialebias > Garcialebias charrua. The sequence continues at coordinate 20,927 of JBBPBX010001233.1, read as the reverse complement.
GTTAGTTTGAAAAATATCTGCTTTGTGGTTTCTGAGATATAAGATATGTGTTAAATACTAGTAGAAAAAAAATAAGCTAGGTCGACACACTTATGTCTATAAAAAAATCGAATTTTAATTCAAATAACTCCAACAGCTTACAGTGTGTACATAAACATGTAGTGATTACACTGTGTTGGTTTGAAAAATATCTGCTTTGTGGTTTCTGAGATATAAGATATGTGTTAAATACTAGTACAAAAAATATAAGCTAGGTCGACACACTTATGTCTATAAAAAATCGAATTTTAATTCAAATAACTCCAACAGCTTACAGTATGTACATGAACATCTTGTGATTACACTTTGTTAGTTTGAAAAATATCTGATTTGTGGTTTCTGAGATATTTGATATATGTAATATATGTATATGTATCTTATATATATCTTATAAAATATATCTACATATAAAACCGTTTCTAGACTGAATTACCGGTAACCATGTTTTTCTTTTTTTTACAGTTAAGACGAAGAAGTCAACACCAGAATTTATCAACTTGTGTCTTCTGGAGGAAGCCCATGAGACAACAGGAAAAAAATCATTTAGGTGGATGCAGTATTTATTTTTGTGCTTTTTTCACTTCTTAGTTTTCATAATAAACATTTTATTTCTTAAGTGGTGTCATTGAACAATAATTTCCTAAACATATTTTACAATGTTAAGTGTGTACAGTATAGTGTTTGTTTAAAAACATACTGGAAGTTAAGAATATTTTCCATTTGCATTTGACCTTTAAAGAATCATAAGAAAAAGATTATTAGATTTGAACAGCCCTCCATCCATCCATCCTTCCTGATGTCGGGTCGTGGGTGCAGCAGCTTTTCCAAGGATGCACAGACGTCAACATCAACCCCGATGAAGCTGTTCTTGGATGCCCAAACGAGTTTCCTGATCAACAAACATTTAATTATTAATACTTTGTTTTTACGTTTAAAGAAACACACTTTTAATGTTTAAGGGACAGTTTAAACCAAATTATCCATTTGCATTTGACTTTGAATTATCCCTGACAAAATATTACCGTTTAAATTTAATGAAATACTAACCTTTAATATTACAGGGCCAATTGAAACCTAATTAATTCCTAATCTGTACCTTACTGTAAAAATAGTTTAACTGATTACAGGGCAGTGCGATCGATGTGTTAAGCAATGTTAACAGGAACCTTGTGCATATATGAGAATAATCTTTATTATAAAGAAACAAAATGGAAAACACATGGGTTTAAAACAAGCTGAAAAGGCAATAAAGTAAGATTAGAGCATTAAATAGCTCAAGGGACATTACCGCCAACAGGTGGTGAGACAAGGTCCTGCAGGGTGTTCTTCTTCTAACGTTTAGTGGTGGCTAGTAAATAGCTTGAGGTAACACTACCGCCACCACGTGGTAGGACGAGTGAGATTCTACACCCCGCCCACAGAAGGGCTGCAGTAGTGAATGGAGACAAACCTACATGTGAGCCGATCCGAACTGAACCAGACCGGACCAGACTGATCCGCTCTGGGCCGAGCGAGTGGAAAAGGGGCATTAGAGGAGTTGACGAGGGAGAGGGCTGATCTTATCACCAGCAAGTTGTTTGGGGTTTTTTC
>JBBPBX010001233.1:0-18647 GCA_038048925.1 Garcialebias charrua | reverse complement strand
TAGTGAAACGTTGTTTTTAGTTGCTTGATTGCTACTTTTGTTGTTATTGAAGTTGTTATTGTTTTCTGAACACTCCCAGCCAAAAGAGGTTTTGATTGTTGATAAGTTGAAGACTTAAATGGATTTAACTATGCCAACATGCTGTTCATTTTGTTAAAGATCTCAATCTTTGAAGAGTCATTGTAGATTAATACTACTTAAGGTACTATAATCTACACTGATCTCCCAATCATTTAGGTAGAACCGATTCGATCGTTTCTATTCTAGATCTATTCATTTTGATGAGTCTCGCCATAGACTTCAAAATTTATAGGGAATACCAAATCTTGCGTCGTTCGTCTAAAAGACAACAGACATTTAGACCAAACTAGATTTCATTTTTATTTTAGTTTAACCTAAACTAAATAATGAATGGAGGAATAGTTTGAAAGAAGAGGCCTTCGTTACAGAAGCCCTCCACATTTCTATAGGTATAGATCCCTATATCTGATTTTTACAGCATTGATCCACCCCTTAATTGGTAATTGTAGCTGATCTAATCCATGATAGCTTACATACATGATTCAGACTGCTGCCATCAGGGAGGAGACTGAGGAGTCTCCAGGCTCGAACCAGCAGACTGAGAGACAGCTCTGTTCATCAGGCAGTCAGAATGCTAAACACTCTGCCTGCTCTGCCTCCCCTCCCATTTGAACTGCCTTAACACTAAAACTTTCTCACATATTATCACTCAACACAAAGTTTTTAACACTAGACTCTGTGTCATCAAACGGGTTATTCACTAAACTCTCGGTCATGTGCTCATACAGTTTGCACTACTTCTCATACTTGCACTAATGTCTGTATTACATCACTGCCTATAATCATAATACTGTTTACATTCTCTGTTTACATTTATTAATACTGTTTACTTTTATTACTACTGCTTACATGTAATTACTACTGTTTACATTTATTTACACTACTCTAATATCTACACCACTGCTGGTACATATACAGTGTGCTCTGAACGGTCTTATTTAGGGATGCCCAATGTGCCTTACTGCATATGCCACTTTTTGCCTCTACAACAACATCAACTACTACCTCATACATATACTGTGTACATTGACTCATACGCTGCTTTGCCACTTTGCAAATGTCAATGCTAGAAACCTTTAGTTTATTTTAGTTATACTTTTTATACTCTTTTTTTATACTAGTATGCAAAAACTCAGGACAATATTATGTTCATTAAATGTTTAATGTTTTAGTTTTAGAGTTGGTGTAAATTTTCATACTCTTATACCACTATGCAAAAAACTCAGGACAGTGTTAGTTTTACTATTTTATGCTTATGTCTATTATTATATGTTTCAGTGTTTCAATGTTTAGATGTTTACTGTTGCACCGAGGGACTGAGAGAAACGCAATTTCGGTCCTGTGTATGTCCTGCACTGTACATATTGCAGATCTGACAATAAAGTTGACTTTGACTTTTGACTTTGATACCAGGTGCATATAGGTAAGGCTTAATGTAGAATCCCAATCATAAGCCCACCTAAAACCACATAATTGCATGACACATTGAACCAGGGTGGCACCGACTGGAAGCCATCCAGCCTGCAACCTTCTGATGTGGGGACCTGCTGATCCAACGTTGGTCTTCAACCTTCATCCAAGGGCCGCCTCCTCTGCTTCAATCGAGGGATCCCCTCTACATGCTGATTAAAATCCATTCTTGCTGATGAAATCACTAACCCCCATCGTTGTGGAAGTACCGTTGTGGATTATAAGACTTTGTTTCCAAGGGATCACAGACTCAGTTTTCCATGGGTTAACAGAATATGTTTCCAAAGGATTGTAAGCTTACCGCAATGAGATTACCTACGAACAGTATGGAATTTCCAAAAACATTATGGGAGTATAATTTTGAACTTTTTTTGACTTTTTTTTCCACTTGCTAGATTACTTGGAGGTCAGAGACATTCGGTGGTATCCTTTCGTGTTGGAACTCATCTCCAAAAACAGGCGATGACTTCCAAAAAGGGGGACTGTAGTGATACAGGCCTTCATGCTTGACCTTCAAGTACACCTCTCTGCATCTCTTTGAAACTCTAAGTGTTACACTTTCTTGAAGCTCTCAAGGAAACAAGTGAAACTATTATTGTTACAATTATTTTGAATTAATGGACACTAATTAATCAGATTGAACTTTCTCTTTAATGTGTGTTAATTCAGAATTGATCTACAGTATGTTTTTGTCATTTTTAATGATGATCTGTTACTTTCATGAGTTTTGACCTTCTGCTGGTTTTATTTCTGCAGAACAAGCAGACTCTGTTTCTAAGGCATGAGTCAGGGTAAAAGCGGTTAACTTCCTTCTCTGTTTTGTCTGTGAAAGTTAGCCATAATATTCTCTGTGCTCACAGGCCAGGCCATCTGGCCGGTTCTGTAAACAGTTTTCCTGTTGTCCGTCAAGAGACATTTCTGCCTATGGGATGAAAGCTCCATCCGTTGTTTTGTTAAACCAGCCAATAGTTATTGAGGAGGTGGGGGAGACCCCGCCTCCCATATAAAGATCCATTTCCTGCATTTTCACTTTAGTGTGGAAGGAGAGAACTTGCTACCATCTTGGTTTTCCTCCTCCGGAAAAGCTGGAAACGTCCCGGTCATTGTGTCAATTAGACCCAGGTTTCAGCTGGAGTCACAGTAAAGCCTTACTCATTTCTGAAAGAATTTGTTTTCAGAAGTTTTTTTTTAAAATCAGTCAGTGCGCTTGACCTTTGTTCCCTGCCGAGGGAGGCGAGTTTCCTCGTATCGTGAATCAGCCACACACGCTGAAGTTTCAACTGGACGGCTGTTGGACAAACCCATCCACGTGTGTGTCCAGACACTTCTCCACTCTTATCTCCAAGAGACGAACCGTCAACAGGTAACGAGTCGTGGTGTGTTTGAACGTGCGGGAGCCCAGCTGCTCATGTGGGGAAAAAGTGCCACCCTGTCTGCTCAAAATAATTAACTTCGGTTAACTTAGCTTTCAATCTTTTATCTTCCATTCTATTTCTTCCTTTTCTTAACACAGTGAAACTAAGTAATGTGCCAACAGTTTAAGTTCTAACTGTCTGTTTGTTTTAATTTGAATTCTTGTCAACGTAGTTAGTAAATCAGAGCTAATATCGATACAAATGTTTAATGTAATTGTATGATTATTTCAATAAAAGGTCTATTTTCTGGTGGACCAACATAAGTTGAAGTCTCTCGTGAAATTACATTTTTCCTAGTCAAAGTTAAAGCAATTTAATACCGGAAAAAGGATGAACTCGCGAATTGGTAGTAAGTTTGTGCAGATAAAGTCTGCTCAGACCTGCGCATCTAAATATAGGTAAGTCAGTAAACTGACCAATAAGCATAGGCGTAATTTACACGGGGGTTGTGGGGGTTTTGACCCCCACAATAATTTGATCCGGTCATTTCAACCCCCCCAATAAAATGACATCATTTCGTCATTATACATATCTTACATCAATAATTGATTTTCTTTATTCATTCAAATTTTTTAGTAAAATTGCTGCATGTTTTTAACAAACTCCCTGAGGACTGACCCCCTCCCCTGCAAATAATTTGGTATCACCCATCTCACCGGCTACAGGAAGTCACGTGAGTCACGGAGCTGCTCATGAAGTTGCCCAGAAGTTTCTACATGCATGTGTCCGAAAAAGGCCTCCTTTGGTCTGACTGACTCTGTCGCTGCCTGCCCCTTGCTATGGATGTAGCTGCTATTAGCTGTGAGGTTCGCTGTTTTTGTTTGCAAGATACCACTCATAAACCACACCGCGGATTTTTAAATCCAGCTGATTTCACATTTGGTTCAGCTCAGGAGCCCGTCTGCTGTAGTGAGGTAAGAAATATATTTTTTAAGCGTTTATTTAACTAAATTTAAAGAAAGAAAGCTCCGGTTTGACCCGCCTGGCGCCTGCATAAAAATCAGCGAACTTTTTTTTTTTAAATCCAGCCGATTTGAACATTTCGTTAAACTCAAGAACACGTCTTCTATAAAGTCAGCTTAGTAATATATTTTTTCTCGCAAAGAAATAATTGTTTTTACCGTGTTTCTTTGTGAAGTTCTTCGTACTAGCTGGGTCCTGTCGCCGCCATCTTGATCAGGACAAAGCTGACGCGTCGCGTGGAGATGACGCGTATACAGCAAGAGAAATTGAATATGATGTCCCATTAAGTAAAGCAGAAATAAAAATAATTGTTAAAGATAAAATAAATGATATGTGGCAGGAGAGGTGGGATTTAGAGGAAAGAGGAAGACATTTACATAACATACAGAAGGAGGTACTCCTAAGTGACGATAGTAGTTTAATGACTAGGAGAGAGGAAGTATGGATTAACAGGTTGAGGATTGGGCACACTACATTAAATAGTGGTCTAAAGATAATAGGAAAACATCCATCAGGTGACTGCTCTAATTGTGGGGTACTGGAAGGAGTGGAACATGTGTTGATTTATTGTAAGAAATATAATAAAGAGAGGAAGGCACTGGAAAGGGTAATGGGGAGTTCGGTGACAATGGTTACTTTATTGAAGAAAAATCAGTCACAGGTTATAACTAAAGCACTTGTTAAATATTTGAAAGTTACAAAATTAGCTGAAAGGATTTAATTTTATTTTTATTAATTAATTAATTAATTTATTTTTTGTTGAAAGTAGACTCTTGAATTACATCTCCGTCCGGTTGATGGCGGTAATACACTGAGTTTGTAAACTGCCAGTAAACACCATCGAAGAAGAAGAAGAAGAAGAGATGACGCGTATTAAACACTGAAGCGTATAGTGTACAATTTTTTCGTGTTTATTGTTACTCACAACCCCCCCCAATGTTAGACCTAAAGTTACGCCCCTGCCAATAAGTCCTATATTTTAGAATAATAGTGGCCCTGTAAGTGTTTAAATACCTTACAGTGTCTATATTGTTACACAATTATTTGATCAACAGCAAGCCCAACTGGATCTGTATCACATATTAATCACAATATTTTTCAATAAATTAATAGAATTGACCATTAATGTTAAATTAATTTAACAATCATGTAAAACAGTTAGTTGATATGAGGAAAACTATATCTAAAGTCAGTCAATAACACACACAACTAAGAAAACATATAAAGGGTATTGCATAACAGTATTGGGATAATGTATATTTATTATTATTTACCAGTTCTGCAATTGACACTTAGAAAATGTTCACTGCAGACCCTGTGATACAAAGTACTTTGAAGAGTGAAATTTGTCTCTACTGATATTAACTAACCATCTTCTCAGTATCTCAGATTTGTGTAATAGAAACCCCCCAAAATAGTAAAATATATATTTTACACTCTGTAAATAATACATAATTTTTAGGCAATAACATAATTTAATATGTAATAATCTGTGCTAAATTGTAGCATGATTCTGCGTAGTGCTACACTGTATAACAATATAAGGCACATAAGCTAATATCTACTAGCAAAATCAATAATTAACAGTGATTTCATTCCGCTCATTCTCAATCAGTTCATCTGGACAGTTTCTTTTTAGTAGAAACGTTTCACCCTTACTCCAGAGGGCTTCGTCAGTCAGAGTAGTCCAAAGCAAACTGAAGCTACCCCACCAAGTAAACAACTTAAGTGGACCAACCAGTTTGCTGTAGCCAAGATGGTTTCTGGGGGCTTGTCCCTCGTCGACTCCTCCCAGGCAGGCAGACATGTCCAAAGTGGTTCAAAGACAATTACATTATACAGCTTGAAGGACCCTGTCTAAACAGGTCTCACTTGTAAATTCATCTTTGAAGCTCAATGTGATTTATCTGTATAAATAAAGGTTGAATGAAAATTATTAGCTTCAGTCGTGGTTCTATCACATTCACATTGATGTAAGTAAGGTCAAATATGCTGATTTGTGAAATGAGACACGTTATCCTTTTTCTCTTCAGTTGGTACAGCTGTAGTACACACAACTTTGTGGCAGTTTTATGTATATTAGTTTACATTAGAATATATAATCTTAATATTATCATTAATAAGTTTTACAATTTTTACATAATACGCCTTTGCTGTTGGCTATTTTGCCAATATCTACAACAATGCTAAGTCCAGACGCTTGCACTCTCTGGTTATGGCTCCCAGCGTCACAACGTCTTTGACCAGTGTGCCCTCTAGCTGTCTTATTTAACTTTATGAATGCAATTTAAATCACAACAGAAAAGGTGCATTTTCCCTGGCCAGAATCACTGTGGAGTTCCGCCTCCTATCTCATCCAACAAAATTGTTTAAGTTTGGATGTACAGAGAAAAAACCCACTTGTAATGTGCATAAGTAAATATTTAGTACTAAAAAGTTGTTCTGAAGTTGTTCAAAGGCTGCAGAATGAAATGATCCATGGCTGACAGCAGCTGACTGACATTGTATTTGTCATCGTGCACTTGCAGCTAGCTCATATATCCAGGTCATTCAAGCAAAAAGCAATTTAATAACTAGCCATTATTCTTTCATGTGTAGAGTTTTAAAAAATGTAAAGAAAATGCTTTTTTAAATTTTATTATGAAAACATTACCGATATTAAAAAAAAAATACTTCATGTTCGAAGATCGGAAGATACGAAAGAGTAAGAAGTCTTCACAAAACTCCAGACTGGAATTTTTTTTTGTAATTGTCAAAAAATCATTTTGCATGAGGAGGGGGGTGTTGGGGATGGGGCGGGGTGTCTGGAAGTCATCCCCCAGAAAATTTTGAATAAAGTAGATGCTATTTCCTGCATTTTGGTGTATTTTAACGGGTTGTTCAACATCTACGTTTACCTACATTTGTAAATACTCTACTTCTGTCAAGCATCCCCCTCGCCTCCTTACTTGACTGAACCATAAAGTAAGTTGGACTCATCGTTTTTTGCCGGGGTTGGCCTCATGTTATGGGCTGCGGAGGAGCAGTCGAGCAGGGTGACATACTGAGGAGCAGAATGAAGTGCGGAGGAGCAGCACTTTTGGTGCTCGTGAGGAGTCCGACTGGAGTTTTCATTGGATTTCATCGGCCCTGGATAATAATTTTATTCCGGATCATGCTATTATAATAATGATAATAATAATGAATTCAATTTATAACGCGCTTTTCATTAGAGAAAATCTCAAAGCGCTACACACATTGAATGCTACACACATTCATACACTGGTAGCGGCAGACTACCATGCAAGGTGCTTTCCAGTCCTACCGGGAGCAACTCGGGGTTAAGTGTCTTGCCCAAGGACACAACGACACATGGTGTGGGGAACCGGGATTCGAACCGCCAACCTTCCGATCGGGGGACGACTGCCATTACCACTATGCCACGGCCGCTATTGTTCCCTGCTGACCTGTTTCAAAACAGGCTGGGATCATGCCTTTAATATCAGAAGGATTTTCTGGCAGCTCACTCTGCTATTTGCTGAAAATTATTTGTTGCTACCTGTTGATTCTGGACCCAGCTTCTGTTTCCCATGGCCACATCCATTCATCTTCACAGGGGGGCTGGAGCCCCCCTCAGCCCAATTCAAACTGGAGTTGGTCCACCTCGTCAGATTTGTTTGCCAATCTAATTTGTGATGCTTTACGATCTGAGACTTTTCTGCACCATTCATATTATTGTCATTATTTTCAGATTTCAGACTATCTGGAATCACTGAATCTTGTTAACACATCTGGATCTGCCCATCACTGCAACTTTCACTGTTTCAGGGTTCTGAATGATCGCATCTTCATTAATGTTTCTCATGGTTCAATTATGGGAGCAGACATGATAAGACATTTTTCTTCTTCTGCTTCCTTTCATTTTAGATTTGTTTGTTTTGGGGTTTTTTTCTTTCTTGTTTTTCATTATTGTGAATTGTAATTTCAACTTCTTGCTTCAAATCTGAAATGAATATATGAATAAATAAATAAATAAAAATAAATGAAAAATTATGGGGGCTAATTGTCACACTATTAACTCCAGTAATTACACATCAATGATAAAAAAAACTCAAGAAAATATCTGATAATAATGTTGTTACTGCTCTCAGGGATTCAGCCCGACCCTGGACCCCCCATTAACTACAGTACACCAAATGACTTTAAAAACATGTCAGGTCTTCATTTCCTGCATGTAAACGCTCGTAGCCTTCTAAAAAACTTTATGCCTTGGAAATTCTGGTCAGTTATTCTGGGGCAGATGTGATCTTCATCTCTGAAACTTGGTTCAACAAATCTGTTCTGAATAATGATCTGGTAATCAATGGATTTAATATCTATCGCTGTGACCGTAAAAAAGGGGGGGTCGCTATTTAGATCAGAGATTCTCTAGTTTCCAGTCTTGCATTTGTTAAAACAATCCCAAACCAGTTTGAGGCCTTAACTGTAAACATCGCTTGGAATGGAGGCTAGAACTTATCTGTATAGGGTTGTTATCGTCCCCCCTCAGAAACACCTGAGGCTCCATCCTCCTTGACAGAATTCCTAGGAAATTTAAAATTCAAAGAGAATTTTTGGCAGGAGATTTCAACATTGACTGGGATAAGTCAACCCCTCTCTGTGATAAATTCAAGGAATGTTGCCTATCACTCAAGCTAACCCAACTTATTGACTTTCCAACTAGACCAAACAAAAACTGTCCTAAAAAAAATCTCCCATCTTACACCTGTTTCTAACAAATACACCTCACAAATTCGATGGTACAGGTGTATTTGCTGACATTTTGAGTGATCATTGTGTAATAGCGGCTCTCAGAGATATTAGAGTTCCCTCTTCTAAGTACAGATTAATTCAAAAAGGACTTTGATATGTTTTTGTGAACAGTCATTCCTCTGGGATCTATCTCACTTTGACTAGCAACATAATCTATTAACCAAAGATGTGAACACGACTTGGAACTATTTTCATAATACCCGCTCATTCTAAATCAGTTCATCTGGACAGTTTCTTTTTAGTAGAAACGTTTCACCCTCACTCCAGAGGGCTTCGTCAGTCAGAGCAGTCCAAAGCAAACTGAAGCTACCCCACCAAGTAAACAACTTAAGTGGACCAACCAGTTTGCTGTAGCCAAGATGGTTTCTGGGGGCTTGTCCCTCGTCGACTCCTCCCAGGCAGGCAGACATGTCCAAAGTGGTTCAAGACAAGAAAGTTCATTCTCAATAGTCCAGGTATCAAATCCGCTCATTCTCAATCAGTTCATCTGGACAGTTTCTTTTTAGTAGAAACGTTTCTACTAAAAAGAAACTGTCCAGATGAACTGATTGAGAATGAGCGGATTTGATACCTGGACTATTGAGAATGAACTTTCTTTTCTTATTTTCATAATAGCTTCATTTATTTTGTGAACAAACACACTCCTTTCCGCCAGTTCAGGATAAAGGGACGTGACAGCCCCTGGTTTACTCCTGAACTAGCTGACCTCCTACATAGGAGAGACCATCTTTGGGCCACAGCGATAAAATCTGGCTCAGACACTGATTGGTTGAATTTTCGACAGCTGAGGAATAAATGTACAACCGCCATCAAAACTGCAAAACACAACTATTTTTTTATCTCAGACCTCCCAAAATCTAAACGACCCAAAAAAAATCTGGAAAACCATCAAATCTCTCTCAGGCATCCCCCAATCATCCAACCTCCCCACAACGTATTGTTCCTGTGTCAAATAAGCACGAGATCCTGAACTGTTTCAACAAACATTTTGTTGCTTCTAGTTGATTATTTGACACAGTTCATCCATCCATCCATCCATCTTCTTCCGCTTATCCGGGGTCGGGTCGCGGGGGTAGCAGCCTAAGTAGGGAGGCCCAGACTTCCCTCTCCCCAGCCACTTGGAGCAGCTCCTCCGGGGGAATCCCAAGGCGTTCCCAGGCCAGCCGAGAAACATAGTCCCTCCAGCGTGTCCTGGGTCTTCCTCTGGGTCTCCTCCCGGTGGGACGTGCCCGGAACACCTCACCAGGGAGGCGTCCAGGAGGCATCCTAACCAGATGCCCGAGCCACCTCAACTGGCTCCTCTCGATGTGGAGAAGCAGCGGCTCTACTCCGAGTCCCTCCCGGATGACTGAGCTTCTCACCCTATCTCTAAGGGAGAGTCCAGCCACCCTGCGGAGAAAACTCATTTCAGCCGCTTGTATCCGAGATCTTGTTCTTTCGGTCATAACCCAAAGCTCATGACCATAGATGAGGGTGGGAACGTAGATCGATCGGTAAATTGAGAGCTTTGCCTTTTGACTCAGCTCTCTCTTCACCACGACAGACCGGTACAGGTATTTGACACAGTTACTAATGGAAAATCAGCCACTTCATCTAATAACCAAACTTCTACAAATCAAATCCCTCCCACAAGTCAATCCTCAGTTAATCGCACCTTCTTTTTTTCTCCGTGCTCAGTCAGTGAGGTAAACAAACTGTTAAAAGGTCTTGATCCTAAAAAAAACTGCAGGTCCAGATGAACTTCCACCTTATTTCTTAAGGCTGACTGCTCATATCATCACAGTCCCTGTGACCCACATATTTAATCTTTCCAGAAACCAAAACTCCATTCTGGATGCTTGGAAAACAACCTTTATTCTTTGCTGAAGGGAGGTGACCCCACCTCACTGAACAACTATCGACCAATCTCTAAACTCTGCATTTTAGCCAAGGTTCTAGAAAAACTGATAAACTCTCAAATCAAAAATTAACTGGACCCATTTAACATCTTACCTCTCTATCAATCTGGTTTCAGGAAACAACAAAGCACTACGACTGCTTCACTGAAGGTTCTTAATGATGTTGTTGAAGCATTGGATGCTAAGGATTATTGTGCTGCACTTTTCTTAGACCTGTCTAAAGTTTTTGACACTGTGAATCATAACATCTTGTGTCATAAGCTCTCAGAAATCAGTTTCTTGGATCACAACATTGGTTGGTTTTCTAACTATCCGATCGGAGGCAATGTGTTCAACATAATAGGTACGTCTTCCAGTTATTTAACAGTCAACAATGGTGTACCACAAGGCTCAGTCTTAGGACCCAACCTCTTTACAATCTACATAGGTAATGTATGTCAGAACATCCCTGATACATCCTAACATTTCTATGCTGATGACACAGTTGTTTACCGTCTAGCTAAAACAGTTGCTAAGGCTTTCCAGCTTTTACAATCAGCTTTTGACATAATTCTGTCGGATTTGTTCCGTCTCAAACTTGTCCTAAACGCTGATAAAACCAAAGGGATGCTTTTTTTTTTTCAAATAGGAAGTCGGTCCCAACAGTTCTTTCTCTGATTTTATCCATAAATGGTGTTCCTATTGAGTTTGTTGATTTCTATAAATATTTGGGTATCCTGGCCGATTCACATCTCTCTTTTAAGCTCCACGTGGAAAACCTAGTAAAGAAATTGAAAGTTAAACTGGGTTTCTTTTTCAGAAACAGATCATGTCTAACACTGAATGCTAGGAAACGCCTTGTATCTGTGACTTTCCTTCCCTCCATTGATTACAGTGACATCTACATGAACGCTCCTACAAGCACCCTGCAGATGCTGGATGCTGTCTATCATGGTGCACTAAGATTCATAACTGGCTGTGATTGTCGTACCCACCACTGCACCCTGTATTCACTGGTTAACTTGACATTATTAACTTCCCGCAGACTCTTCCACTAGTACATTTTCATCTTTCAATGACTCCTTGGTCTGCTGCCTTCATACATCTCATCCTACATGTCTCTGCATGAGTGCAGCTACAACGTGCGCTCCACCCGCTTTGGATGTTATCAACCATACAATGACCCCTATCAATTATTATCATCCCCATACATAGCGGTCAGATTGCCCCTCCTGTACCTACTAGGAGGTTTAAAAGTATGATGTCACCGTTACAAGCGATGAGAGCAGGCTCCGTCTTTAGCTACGTGTTGAAGTTTAGAGTAAAGCCTCTGGCGTTAGGTTTAGGGTCTTGGTTAGGTTTAGGCACAAGGGTAAGGGGGTTGGGTTTAGGGTTGGTCCTCTGGGTCAGGTTTAAGGTTAGTTTGAGGAAAACGGTTACATAAGCTGAAAAAAACAAAAACGCTACACTTCCAGGTTTACGGAAACACGCTGCCTACTCACAGCGATAATAACGCTGATAACGTTCTTTTAAACATGCTAGGAGGTAGATTGGACAATTTTGCCGCTACATATGGGGATGATAACAGTTGATAGCGCCCATAAAATGGACTGACAACATCCGAACCCGCTGTGCGCTCTCAGGACATGATTACCTGCAGTGTTCCATCAGTGAAGACTGAACTTGGAAAAGGGCCTTCTCCTACTCAGCTCCTGCTTCCTGGAATATCTTACAAAAAGATCTGAAGCTCTCGACCTTGACTTCTCTAAATGGCTTTGGGAATCTGTTGGAATCCTGGCAGAAACCAATGCAGACATGAAAGTTAATTCTCAATTCTCAATTCTCGACAATGCAGACATGTTCCTGTTTTTGATTGTTAAATTTTTTTTTTTAATCTGTATGCCTCTTATGATGGTCAATTGTTGATTGTCCAAGGAAAATCTACTGTTGTCATCATTCTTTGTTTGTAGCCAGGTCTCTCTTGTAAATGAGTCCTCGAGGCTCAGTGGGATTAACCTGCCTAAATAAAGGTTGAATGAAGCGAGCTCGACTGCTCGTTGTTGTCAGACTCCACATGTGAATCTAGACGCCTGCCTGTGGCTGCCTGTAGGCTCCTGCCTGCGTACGACTGTCTGGTTAGCTCAACACTCACTCCCACCACTCTTTTAAGGGCAGATATCTTTTTAAGGGTGATGCAGAAATGCAACTTGAAGTATGCTGTTGTGTTTAAAATGGGTGTTAATGTAATTATTTTCAGTTAACATATCCAATATAAGTTTATTTGTTCAAGGCAGTCTTATTTGTTCATAACTTCATTATTAGTAAGCCTGAGAGTTACTGGATCCCAGCCGGACTCTAGCAAACAGTTACTGGAATGCACCCTGTCAAAATAAGAGAGTTCCCCGGATCCTGTTCCAGCAGGATCCGGCTCAAATTAAGCACTGGCCTTAAAGTGTTCAAAAAAATCTAATAAACAATTTTAATTTTATCATTTTATTTCAAGCTGAGATAACTCTAAAATACATTAGATTTTTGTGGGTGGGTCGGACTGTAAAAAGTGGTTGATTTTTGGAACATGAATGGACATGAAGTTAAAGGACGATACAAGGGTTGAAAACCACCAAACGTCCTCCACTGTTTAACAGCCAGCGCAATGACTACCATTGGTGAAAAAAAAAATTGTGTTGTTTTTATGTAGAAATTTTTAACTATTTACATTATTTTTTTATTTATATAATCATAATTTTTGTTTAAAAAATAAAAACTATTCACAATATGGAGTGTCTTCACATTTAGTGTTTTACCTTGGCTGTTGGTGCCTTGAATGGTCCTTAACTTTCACCCTGAAAGTCACTCAGTTGAGCCAATAGAATGCATTAACAGTATTTTTCCCTCGTCAGTTCTGTTGCATTGGCTGAATAGTACATAACATGTAAAAACACCTTTTTTATGAAATACAAATGAGCAAAAGTTCAATGTAAAAATACAAAAGTAAACTTATAAAGCATTGACGATTGAATCGGCATGAGGCACTTGTTGAAAGTTAAGATCAGGGTCCCAGTAAAAGTTATGACGACGAACCACAAAAATAGACTTTCTGTAACCATTCAGTAAACATCTGAAGCCATTCCATTTTTCAGGGCTAAAAGTCATGTTGTTTGACACTGTTTTCATGAAATATGACAATACCACAACAAAAGGCAAAATCCTCTGGTCCAAACAAATTAACAAACAATGTTAGCAAATGTTTTAGTGACTGCAGGTGCTGCCAGTAATCAGGGCTGACAGTTTCTGGCTACACTATCTGTGCTCAAATAAATGTTTTGTTTTGTTTTTTATAGACAGTAACTAAAGTTAATTATGTTCACATTAAATAATGTTAGCATTATGTTCTTAAACTTATAACTTTGCTATTCTGTGTGGCCTCCAATCCATCTTGAGTCACCACTTTTAATCATTGACAAAATTGGAACCCTTTTGTTTTAGATATTTTAGTACAAGTTCTGTTTTGAAATACCTACATGATAAAAACATAATTATTAACAAAAAGGTTTGTAAACATGACATAAATTAAATAACATTGATTTACATTATGGGAAAAAGTTGGTTTGCCCGCTCTGTCTGCTTCTGCAGTTTTTGTATTTTCCATATATTTACTGTACAACTTTAATTTGAGTCTACCTAACAATTTCTCAAACTGTTTGATATTACAACTTATTTTTTTTTTTTAATTTGTCCAGGGTGATTTCTGGAACTATTCAAATTGTATTGTTGATTTAAAAACGGAAAGCTAAAAGTTAGTGTTGCCAATTTTATTGGAGCTGATATTGGTGAAAATCCTGGTCAAACACATGAAAAAAGTACCAGATTTAATTGTGTACATTTAAATAAATAAATAAATATAAAAGTTAGTTTTAACATGACAACGATAACATGAAGGGGGAACATAACTATTTGCTGGAGTTTCCTCTGCTCTCAAAATCCATTGTGTCTGCAATCAGTTGTCCAAACCCTTTTTTTAAAGATATTAAAGTACGGTAAACACAGTTAAGGAAGCAATACAGCCCAATAGCTACTCTGTATGTACCAGATATGTACAGGGAGTGTACTTGGTATTTACCTGGTACATAATCTGGTACATACTGGATATATTCCCTGTAATAATTAGGTATTCAATTGGTATGACCATTAATAAATGGCATTTACATGGTACTTATCAATAATGCACCTAGTAACTACTTGGTAAGGCTATGTACCAGGTACTTACCAGTTGTGACTGGGCAGGTCACGGGTATAAATGGTACATACCAGGTACTTACAGGTGCTTTCAGTGTATTTACCAGGTTGTTACTTGGTACATACCTGCTACATACTTGGGTTCTGTGGGGATTAGGGTGACTTGTTAGCTTAAAAGCTGCGTAACTTGTCTGTTACAAGTAAATTCCACGTACATACCATGTATGTACCAGGTAAGTATCAAGTACATATGCAGCTGTAATATGTACTGTTACCAAAATAGTAGGGATGCACGATATTGAAATTTAGGCCGATATCCTATATGCCGATATGCTAAAACTTGTTTGGCCAATAACTGATGCCGAAACCAATATATTATATACCATATTTTCTGGAATATTGGTTGCACCTGAATATAGGTCGCATTGTCCAATTATTGCCAAAGAATTGGGAAAATCTATATATAGGTCGCACCTGAATATAGGTCGCACCTACGTCAAAATGTGGACCATGTTTAGCTCTGCTGCAAATGTCTGCCACAGGAGCGCACAGCAAGGCTTTTAAGAAGATTAACACTTAAAAACAATTATTTGTTTGATAAAAATTATAGCAAATATGTGTCTGAGCTGAACTTTTCTTTAATAAATGAATAATTTTAGCAGGATAAACACCTAAAAAATATATTTGTTAGCTGACATTATTGTAAGAGTGTGTCTCAGTTTAATTTTTGTTAATAAATGATTACAAATCAGCTTATTTTATAAAAAGCCATAAATAGGTTGCATCTGAATATAGGTCACAGGGCATGCAAAAATGATAAAAAGCCGCAACCTATATTCCGGAAAATACGGTATGTTCCTTTGTCAGAATATAGCTCTTTTATTTAGGCTTATTTGATACAAAATTGTGCAACAGCTGTAAGAGCTGGTGACATATATTAAGTAACAGCCATATGATATGCATAGCACTTTCACTTATAAATGAAAGTGTTAAATGTTATTTATTAACATTAGTCACCTGCGATGCTGTCTCACTTGTGGAGGCTTGTTCCAGGTTCCTAGCTGCAGTGTGAGATCCTCTGCACTATTGTGCATGAAAGACAGCCTTTTTAAGTTCATAGTTGTTGTCTATCCATTGTACCATAAGACTTAACCATGCTAACGTGGCTAACACGACGTCCAAATGTCTTTAGCAAAACTCACCCAGCAAGTCGTGCTATCAGCCATTAGCTTCTCAATGACGGTGGAAATGACGGCTTGTAACTTGGGTAACGTTAACACTAGGAATACCAGAATATTCAGATGAGTACTACACTTACCAGAGACTGTAAAATGACAGATTGAGGGATGTGCATTCAATTAGGTTTGTGTGACCCCCTGGGGCTGAAGTCTTTTGTGTGCTCAAAACATCCCCCCAGTAGCCAAAACAAAACATCTCCCCATATTCCAACAACAACATTCCTTCTGCAGGTTCAAAGTGCAGCTTTTTACAACACAGACCAAACTTTTGGAGATGTTGATGACTCTTTGCAAATGTCAACGCTAGAAACTTCAGTTTATTTTATAGATATACGTTTTATACTTTTTATACTACTATGCAAAAACTCAGGACAGTATTACACTTTTATTATTTCATTTTATGCTTATGTTCATTGGGTGTTTGGTGTTTTAGGGGTGTTTGGTGTTTCAGTGTTGGTGTAAATTTTCATACTTTTATACTACAGGTAGTCCCCGATTTACGAGCGAGATCCGTTACAACGAGGCGCTCGTAAACCGGAAATCTCGTAATTTGGAACGGTTGCCATGTCTCTCGTAAGTCCGAAATTTCGCTCGTAAATTGGAACGGTTTCGCTAGCGCGACTACAAACACTCTATTTTCATCAAAAAACTGCTTATGAGTGCATAAAAATGATCGGAAACGTGTGTCCATATGTTTATCTAACTAACTGTGGTGAAAAAACACATGAAAACTCAGTATTTTTTGCGTTTTTTCCAAAAATTCGCCAGCTCGTAAGTCTGGAACCTCGTAGATCAGAGCGCTCGTAATTCGGGGACTACCTGTATTATGAAAAAACTCAGGACAGTGTTACACTTTTTTACTATTTTATGCTTATGTTTATTAAATGTTTTAGTGTTTAGTGTTTAGATGGTTACTGTTGCACCGAGGGACTGAGAGAAACGCAATTTCGGTCCTGTGTATGTCCTGTACATATTGCAGTTCTGACAATAAAGTTGACTTTGACTGCCTCTAAGCGAGCAGGTCCCCGGTTCAAATCCTGGTCCGGGGGCCTTTCTGGGTGGAGTTTGCATGTTCTCTCCGTGCATGCGTGGGTTTTCTCCGGGTGCTCCGGTTTCCTCCCACAGTCCAAAAACATGCATGTTAGGCTGATTGTTAACTCTAAATTGACCCTAGGTGTGAGTGAGACAGGTCCCTCTTGTAAATGAGTCCCCGTGGCTCAACGAGTCCAGCCTGTATAAATAAAGGTTGAATGAATGAATGAACAAACTGATATGGAGAGAACACAAATTCTGTAAGAATAAAAATACTAAATATCACCTATTCCACGGTCAAGGCGGGATTGCATTGGTCACTTTTATCTGAAGGCGGCGGGATTGTACAGGTGGTCCCCGACTTACGAGGACATCGACTTACAGGCCTTCGGCCTGGAAACCCTGCTATGGACCGTATCGGTTCATAAGTTTCTCCGCGGAGACACATGCGCTTTATGTGAACGGCGGTTTTGTCAGGAAGGCATCTTTGTCCTTCCTGGACGAAGGACAAATGGTAAATGGAGCTTATTTATATAGCGCTTTCCAGCCCCCTATGAGGGGCCCCAAAGCGCTTTACAATACCAACCATCCAACCATTCATACACACATTCATACACCGGTAGCGGCAGACTGCCATGCAAGGCGCCATCCAGTCCTACCGGGAGAAACTCGGGGTTAAGTGTCTTGCCCAGGGACACAACGACACATGGTGTGGGGAAACGGGATTCGAACCTCCAACCTTCCGATCGGTGGACGAGTGCCATTACCACTATGCCACGGCTGCCTATCTGCCTATCTGCAAGCTACATGCTGAGTGAAATAAAATTGAATAAAGATTTTTCACTCCAGTTTTCATGTAAACATTCATACTTTTGAGTGTGGAAAAATGATTGTGTTATACAACAAATACAGAGCTTTATCATTCAATGGGTCTCTGACTTTGTACAGTACTGTAATAGATTTAGTATTTTTATTCTTACAGAATTTGTGTTCTCTCCATATCAGTTTGTTCATTCATTCATTCAACCTTTATTTATACAGGCTGGACTCGTTGAGCCACGGGGACTCATTTACAAGAGGGACCTGTCTCACTCGCACCTAGGGTCAATTTAGAGTTAACAATCAGCCTAACATGCATGTTTTTGGACTGTGGGAGGAAACCGGAGCACCCGGAGAAAACCCACGCATGCACGGAGAGAACATGCAAACTCCACCCAGAAAGGCCCCCGGACCAGGATTTGAACCGGGGACCTGCTCGCTTAGAGGCAGTCAAAGTCAAAGTCAAAGTCAACTTTATTGTCAGAACTACAATACAGGTAGTCCCCATTTACGAGCGCTCTGATCTACGAGGTTCCGGACTTACGAGCTGGCGAATTATTGGAAAAAACGCAAAAAATACTGAGTTTTCCTGTGTTTTTTCACCACAGTTCGTTAGCTAAACATGTGGACACACGTTTCCGATCATTTTTATGCACTCATAAGCAGTTTTTCGATGAAAAACGAGTGTTCGTAGTCGCGCTAGCAAAACCGTTCCAATTTACGAG